>JACSZP010036769.1:0-13764 GCA_016161895.1 Pinna nobilis | reverse complement strand
CCCAAAGACAGTAATACCATTATGCCCCGTTTCCATGGTAACCGATGTATTTTTTTCGAAATAAACTCCATTTATTGGAACACATATAAGTACAAACCCCACATGTGAAGTTTCATCAAAATCAAAAAAATCATTTCCCACCAGATTTTGATCCTTACATGGAACAGTACTTAAGAACTATCTTTCATTATTGTAATGCATATTTGTTTTGTATCTTTCATTCAGAATTTCGTTTTGCTGTTGTTAACTATAGATGCTTATGAGTCATAATATAATAAAAAGTAGCTGTATTTACATTAGGTCATTTAGCTTTTAATTAGGTATTACGCAACTTTTCTACTCACCTTGCTCAATTACAATACTTTTTTTTCTTTTCAGAGGAATATTCGCAAGGTAAAATTATGTTTTCTCTACTAAATGCATCTTAGTAGGTAAATGTATATTGGTATCTATGTGTATTGCTGTAGTAATTATCAACAAAATGTTTAATAAATATGGAAAGATGTATCTAATGGCTCACCATACGTATATGACATTACATGAACTGTGTATGTAAGTTCCCATTTATCTATTAAGGTCATTTCTTCCATTATAATAACTGGCCATCATCATATGACTGAAAGATTACCGAATATGACATAAATCTAAAAATTAAAAAATTAAAATAAAGGAAACAAAACCAAAACAAACTTCGTCGAACACAAGTGGTATCGGCTGTGTTAGATTAGCCCGTGACTTTCTATTGCCATAATGTATGTATGCATTGCACATGAATCCTTTTTGAAAAATGAGTAAGTGAACTTTTTGTCATTACATTGATGATATTTTTCATCCATTTTTGTTCGATCTGCAGCCGATATCCTTAACTGTCACTTTGTTTCCTTCTCTGCAACGTGCTGTTAAATTCAGATATATCCCTTGTTTACAGCGTGAATGTAAATAAACAAATGCGGTAACTTCATTATAAAGGTAAAACGAGGATTAAGGGGTTGTGGTAGTTTTTAGTTTCAAACCACAATATTTAAAAAAGAATATACATAGCTATTTTATTTTACTAGCCAAACATTCAAAATGCAATGAAAGCATAAATAATTTAATAAATACTTTTCTTAATCTAGTACTTTTAGGAAAATGATTCATAATTTATAGGCATTGTATTATATTAAAATAGTGCTACTATAACAATTAAGTTCTAGAAAATGCACGTTTATTGCCCCCAAAAAGTCACTGATAGGCCAAATATAAAGATATAAGTTTATATCAACAATATCAGCGTTTATGCAAATTTTAAAACAAACGAAATTAATGCTGTGAATATATGAGAGATAAATAGTTTTAAGCACTTGTTTTTAGATTGTACACCAAAAACAGCAGCAAAATGTATGTGAGGTAGACAAGATGGATTAGTATACAAGCGAACACATGTGAAATATCCATTATCATGCTCCACATTATCGCTGAGACAGCATTTGTCCGTTGTCGTAGTAATATGTCTTTTGGAACAGTGGACCATAAGCGAATTCGGCATGGAATACCATTTGTTTGTTTAATCATCGGAATGATCAATTATTTTACGTTTGATTATAATCACAGCACCATTAACCTCAAACTTTTGAATTTTGTGAATATATTTATTGTAATAATAATTTACATCGTTTGTAAATCAAAATTGAACCTTTTCTTTTTCATATGAACAAATAGGTAAATAATTTGAACTGTATTTTCGGTTGTTGGTTAATGGTGCGGCAATGACCGATTTTGGTTTTTTTCGCCAATACACTTGGATATTGTTGCACTTTCGTAATATTGTTCCTTTGTTTCCACTTATCAGCATTTATATCATATTCGTGCAACTGTATATATACTTAGAACTGTGATATTCTCTAACTTTGATTTTCGTTTTATTTTCAAAAGTTACTATCATTTGAAGCTCAGTGAAAAGTTGTAATTGTTATGTCTACCAAACGCTTAAGAAAAATAAATGCATGTCGTTGAGTAATGAATAATCACTTATAACCGTCTCTTCCTCTTAATTATTCCAGAATTGAAAGAAAAAATGTGTAAGTATTATTATCAATATACTCGAGATATAACTTACAAGTACTTCACTTTAAATGTTTTGTTTGTTTGTTTTGTTGTTGTTTAACGTCCCACTCAAGAATATTTCACTCATATTGAGACGTCACCGTGTGCCGGTGAAGGGCGACAAATTTTGCCTGTGCTCGGCACTTATGGCCGTATAGCAGGGAGGGTTCTTNNGACAGGGACGACCAACCGCGGAGTGGCGTCTGCGGGAATCGAACCCCTGGCCGCTCGACTGGAAGTCGAACACGCTAACCACTCGACCACGGAGGCCCCCACTTTAAATGTAAGATTACGTTTTATGAAACAATCATCACGGATAGTCTTAGTTTCCAAAGTTCAAATTCTGATTTTTATTATCCTTATGTCATTCGGCACATCAGAGAACTTTAAGTTGAAATTCTAATTTTATTTTTCAGATTTTACCGATAATCAGATGCGACTAATCTATAATAAACATGTTACATATGTGTACTTTGATAACAGTATCAACATCTATCGAGTTTTAACAGGCGAGATACAAAACACGGACTGCATCGTATAACACTGTGATTACATGATAATAACGTCGACATAGATGTCTTACACAAAGCATTTCAGAAATATGGTAAATTTATAGTCATGTCTTTTAACCCTAGATTACCTAGCTAAATCAAATCTAAAGTCTATCCGAGTCTTTCAGTAGTTAAGGAAACCTAGGGGAGTAATATATCATTGCTCTTGAACACAGAATTGTCATACAACACCAATAGTGACCTAATCACTTCGTTCACTGACAAACATGATATCTTTTAAAAAAAACTGAGAGTAAGAGATGCCAAGGAACATTCAAAATTAAAAAAAAAATCCACGACAGACAGCATCCTGGCCTAAAGATAAAGACAACACCACAAACAGTAATCCACATACACTTAAAACTAAAAATAAAGCAACAAGAACCAAACTAAAAACCGGGGGTAGTTCAGGTGCACCGGAAGGACAAGCAACTCCTGCTCCACACGCGGCACCCGTCGTGTCACCTGTTTGAAGTCCAGGATTACGTATCTTCCGGTGATTGGCGTAAACTAGCAAAGGACGACATTAGGTTTACGACAGGTGGAACATATCCCTCATCATTTATTCAACGAAAGAATGGAACGTGAATTTACATGATCGGGCTAAGTTCTTGTCGTTATCTTTATCAGCCCCTTTATAAGGCCTCATCGTCTTTTTACAAATCGTAAGGCAAACATTTTTAGTTTTTGTCAAATCTGCCTACTGTTATAAGCAAATGTTACGGGTATGTTAGCACACTTTAAACTTGCAATTGAATGTCTTAGAAATGTTTCCGGACGAGGACCTAAGGTGTTCTTTAAGTTTCATTACATTAAGAATTTTCATTCTTTCAGCATTTCTGGAAAGCGAGGGTAAGTCTAAACTTAAAAGTACATATATGCTTAGGACGATGAGTATATTTGTTACTTTTATTTGCCGGTAACAAAATCCCTTTTGATTATCTTCCTCCGCCAGTGTATTAAATATTTACGATATTGTACGAACTACTGTTAAAGATAGGTAGTATGTTAACGTTGTTCAAAATCATTGTTTGATTTACAACATTTTGTGTCTTTTCGAAGGGGCTATGTATTAAGGTCTGATCGAATACAATCAACTCAGTTAGTATACATGTTAATAGCGGAGTAAAAGTAAATAAAGAGTAAACTAGAAGGCTGGATGTAAGTGGATACAAAGTCGTGTCTATGACAATCTCAGTCATGTTGAACATCACGGTCAAGATTATATCAAATTCAAAATGGCATCGATAAATAACTCATATGAATTATGAAATTGAAACTTACCATTTACTTTATGAATTGCACCACTTCTGTACCTGAGTAAACATACTGTTGTAGATTAATTGTTAAAATACCATTGATGGTTTGCAAAGCCCATTGTCTACATATAGTTTATGATATTGAAACCTGTTCCTTCCTTCAAAGATTAATGCCTAAAACAGAGGTGAACGTTGACATACTTGTTGTACATTGTTGATGTGATTTAAGGTGAGTAGCTGACAATGACTTAATTGCTTGGAATCGAGAAATAAAGGATGATAACCTAGTCATTAAGCGTAATTACATGTATGGATATGTTTAAACCAAGGTATGAATTCAGGTTCTTATGAAGAATATCTAGGTAAAAGTTAATTCAACGACAGAATATGCATATCAAATTTGCATCCTTGAGAAGTATATCTTCATTAAGAAATCTTAAAAGTAGCAATTTCCCAAACAATATTTCTTTTAAGGTCATGAACTACGTTATCAATGCAGAATTGAATTATAGTGTCTAGTTACTAGGCTTTCTTCCTTATATAGTCATTGATATACCTGGGAATAAGCAAGCTTCATAGACTTGTAATACGTAATAATATGGCTTGACTCAAAACATAAAAGAAACAGATATTGCTCCTAATGAAAACGGATAACAAAAATGTATTGTAAGTATCTCTGTAAGCAACGCAATTATACTGGTGAGAGTGGTAATGAAAAAAAAGAAACAGGATCATGTGCTGATTATTTTAATGCTCTCTCTCTCTCTCTCTCTCTCTCTCTCTCTCTCTCTCCTACAATTGAAGCGGATAAGGACCGTTCATGACCATTTGTTAACGATGGCAGTATATTTATCAACCTTTGAAATCTTTTTACTGAAGTTTGAAGTTTTTTTTACAAAAGAAAGAAAAACAAAGAAATGAAATGCAAGTAACAAAAAATAAAAATGTTACTATGATTAAAAAAAAACAGAGTATGAGTTTTGGGGTAAAAAGGATTGTCCTCTCTTCGAATTTATTGAATTAGAATTAAGATTTTTATTTTTGACAAAGGTTATGTCTGGTCACGGATCAGATGCGTATAGTTAATAGGCCTTGATCAGGTAAAATATTTCCTTCTCGCTGCAATAACAAGTCATAGATTGGACGACCTGGACTGAGATAATGTGAAAGTAAAATTAGCAAAGTGTCCGATGGGGTACATTGAAGCATAATGATGCCAAAATATCAATTTGTCCTTTTGAGCTTGTTCCTGTACGGAAGTTAGATATGTGAAATTCAATTTTGAAAAAGACAGACATTTGTCTTCCTCTGATAGTTACGTTAGTGTCACCGATTTTGAAAGAAGATGGGCGTATCAAGCTTTGAATGCTTTACTGTTAAGGTATAATTGCCGTGCTGGACCGTTCATGTTTTACGCAATACTTTTTGTATGAAATTTCAAAAGGGAAATAATATATCCTTATTATCAATATATAGATATATTGATCAATTTTCTGTTTTAATTTCCAGAGAATCATCAAACTATTGGTAAGTATTTATAAATCGATTCTGTAGAAAGCTGTGGACCTAATATAAAACTGGATTTACGAAATCCCATCTACTGATTTGGACATAAATATCATCAATTCAGAATGATCGTTTAATAACCGTTCATATCTATTTTGCATGTGCAAAACATTAAACAAGGTCATCAGGTCAAAGATCAATGTCACAAGACTAAACAATTTGAATTCCATAGAACTCGATAATAAGTGATAGATCGATGCCGAAAACATGAAATATATATTACAAAGTCTTTAAAGTCTCCCTTGAACTACGCTACGCTTCGTCTCTCAAAGTATACTTCACAAAAAAATGGGCAGTGAATTACCCGTGTATTTGTAAGTCATGACAAAGTCTAGTTTTCTTGTGTTTTTGTTTAACCCGTAATTCCCGTAATCGCCACTGTTAAAATTGAATTTTCAAACGTATGATCTCTAAACGGACGAAGCCATGTACACAACAGCCCCTATTCGGCCATTCTGTTATGTGTTTTCAAGATTGTATCAGAACGGCCTTTTTGACATAAATTTTACTAAGAAGAACATTCAAAAAATCGAATGCTCCAGAAATTCTGTACGATATAGAAGAAAGTAATGATTATTTGACAACAACGATGCCAAAGAAAAATAGGATAATACATTTTAAGTATCGTCATAGAATTATCAATTCACTTTCTATTTCCATCGTATGTGGGGTAAACTTTAAGGGTAAACATTATGATTAAGCATAGACACTCCTAGTACACACAAAAAAAATGAACATTTCCTCCTAAATAAAATATTCATCGTAGTTAAGATAAGCCCCGTTTTCATGCTGACGTTTGCATATGTGTAAGTTCACTCACGTGTGCAAATCATCTCATGTAAACGCATTTACGCAGTCTCAAGGTCACGAAGTGAAAAAATGGTACCAACAGACAAATATTGTCATAGGGAATACAAATGTTAAATATGCAGCCTATCATCATTCAGATGTTATTGTCAATGTTAAAGATTTTCAAAAGTAGGTCAAGGTCATGAGGTAAATAATTATGGTACCAACAGAAAAGTCTGGTCACACAAGGAATAAACATGGGTAATATGAAAGCCCTATCACTTACCAATCAGAAGTCATGACCAATGTTATGCTTTTCAAAAGTATGTCAATATCATTAGATAAGAAATCATTGCATCAACAGTAAGGTCTTGTCCCCAAAGTGCACATTTGAAAGATGAAAGCCCTATTACTGTACAATCAGAGGTTATGACTAATGTTAAAGTTTTTCAAAAGTAGGTTAAAGTCACAACTCAAGATCGAAAGATAAAATATAATGATATCAACAGAAAGGTCTTGTCAAAAGGAATACACATGTAAAGTGTGAAAGCCTTATCACTTACCATTCATAAGTTGTGGCCAATGTTTAAAAAAAATGACTGTAGAAGATACCAAGGGGGAATCAAAAATTCAAAAATCTAAAGGCAGGCGAAATCATGGCCAACCAAAAAAGGGACAACACAAACCGCTATCAACACATCAAGACGTGTAAAACTGAAAAATAAAGTAACACGAACCCCCTACCAAAATCAGGGGTGAGCAGCTCCTGCGGTACCCGCCGTGTCACAAGTTTTCGAATACAAAAATGTCACAATCGGTGATGGTCATAAACGAGAAAAGTGGGAGGTCGGGATTAGGTATAAGGGACAAGGAAGATATTGAAGTATTTTTAGGACAAACATACATGCGAACTGACCAAAAACTATTGCCCCCTGGGCATGCATACAAATCCTCCATGCTTTATTAAATTCATATCATAAAATTAACGGACGGAAAACTAAAGTGGCGAAGGACAGACTTGCAAGCCTAATTTTTAGCTACTTGATAAAGTTCTTGGGTCGAGACCAGTATCAATTCCAGTATGAGAACTAGACTTTGCATTCGTTACCTAATCTATCATTCATGTGAACGCTTCGTAAAAACATGTATACTTTTACTATGTGAACATTGTCAAATACATGCATATGCAAATATACTTACTAGTGTATATTTTCGGTATGTAAACTGGGCTTTAGATCCATGACGAAACTTTAATCATATTTAAGTCGTTTTAATTTTCTATGTTTCAGCAAAAATAGAAAGATCAGGTAAGTGTCATCTTGTACATTCTACTGTTGTGATCTCTAGATGTCGGTAAATAATAATGTTTGGTATTATCTGTGTTGTTAAACAGCAACGCTTGTTTCATCGTAACGTGTTATTAAGACAGAATAAAACAGAAGAAGTACCAGGGATAGACAAAAAGCTAATTCCTAATAAACATTGCAAGTTTAGAGTAACAATTGAACGTGAGATTTACTGCAAAGTCCTAAAGGACAGGGGCCAAGTGTCGTGAAGGAGTCAAAATTGCTATACCACCCGTGTCGCAAATGTTCCACGGAAACCCCGCAAGTTTGGTAAAATGTCGATCTTGACTTAGAATGCCAAGCGCTCTTGATCTGACGAGAAATATGCGGTCACTCGAAATCGTCGTTCTCAAGAATATTATCAAGCATTCTCGAAAAAGGGGTAACATATTGTTTCACGAGTTCTCCTTATCGGCCATAAACCTTCCGTGTTGTTTCAGTTTTAAATTTCTTAATACATGACAATCAAAGAGGCTTCCTGAAAGGGAGACACATAGGTGGAATACTTGTATTATAAATGTCGTATGCATGCTACTAAAGAGCTTAGAGGATCTGGTATGCTGATACCCGTTGTCTTTGAAAAGGCCTTCGATTCTGTGTTGTGGTCTTTTATGTCTAAAATATTGAAGTTTTTCAATTTGGTTCGGATCTTGTAAAGTGGGTAAAAATCCTATATAATCATGCCAGATTATGTGTTTTACAAAATTGTATTGTTTCTGAATACTTTTTTATAAGGCGCGGTTGTCGTCAGGGGGGCCCGTTTCACCATATATTGTTAACCTTTGTGAAGAGATAATGGGTATACTGATCAGACAGAGCAAAGATTTAAAAGGTATTAAATTTAGAAGAACAGATATAAATCTTCTGCAGTATGCGGATGATACTACCATTTTTATCGATGGATCAGAAAAAAGTTTGAAAAGGGCTTTGGATATTCTTTTCAATTTTTGAAATACTCAGGTCTAAAGCCTAATGTTGATAAAACTAATGTAGTTTAATAGGGTAAAAAATAAATGGGCTGAATATAGTCTTGCCAATTAAGTGTACTTGGTGAAACATTTATAACTGACCTTAGTAATATAGAATCACTACATTTCAAATAAAGCCTTAAACCTTTAAAAATTCAACGTGATATTGTATCATTGAGAAAAAAGAATTTCCACTGGTAAAGTAACAGTTATAATATCCCTTTTAATTCCTCAAATAACACACCTTTTTATATCATGTCCTACCCTCTGAGTACTGGATAAAGGAATTAGAAAAACAGTCATATAAAAAGGGTGAAGTAGAAGATACCAAGGGGCATTCCAAATTAAAAATTAAGAAACCAGTGATCATTTCTGGAAAGAAGTTTAGAAACTTTGTCGAACTCCATAAACATATTATTTATACATGAAAAAGAAATTTTAAAAATTCCTATTTGGTACAACCCTCTAATCGAAATAAACAGAAGTACGGATTTTAATAGAACACTTTATAATAAAGGTTCATACTAAATACAGGGATTTTACTTTAAAGAAAATAGCCAACTCCTATCATATGCCAATTTGACTGATATTCTAAACAATCATTTTTATTCACAAGGTTTTTTGGTTTAAAGGGCATCCGTGTCTGAGTGGTTAGCGTGTTCCACAGCGAATCGAAAGATCCGAGTTCGAGCCGCGTAGCGCCACTCCTCGGTTGGCCGTCCTTGTCTTTCCAATGAGACAGTGAAAACCGAGGTCCCGTGTCACAGTAGGTGTTAGCACGTTAAAGAACCCTCCCTACTCTACGGCAAGCAGTGCCGAGTAAAGGCAAAATTTGTAGCCCTTCACCGGCACACGGTGACGTCTCCATATGAATGAAATATTCTTGAGTGGGACGTTAAACAACAATACCATACCATACCTTTGGTAAAAGGGTCTGAAAAGCAGACTCTGTTGATTAAAAAAATCAGTAGGTGGTATTTCTTCCGTTAGGACTGCTCTAATTATTTTTCATCCTTTTCATAGGCAATAGATGGACAAGCTTTACTCCTGTTGTCATTACCCACAGTTCAAGAGTACCTGGACCTCAAGCTGGGACCGGCCATCAAGTTGTGTCATCAGATAGAGCAAGTCAAAATCGCATTTTACGACCAGTACGCCAAGTGATGTGTGTGTAGACTGTGCTAGCAGTAGTAGTGCTTAAGTGCTAATAGTTCATTTTAAGTGTTGTTTTATGAATCCTATGACAGTTTGTTTTTGTTCATATTAGGGCTGTCTTTATGACAATAAGTCGTCCATTTTTGGTTAAGTTTTTGAAAGCTGAGAAAACTTTTTGAAATATTTAAGCAAAAAAAAAATGAGTGTTTCAAAGCTATCTGATGAATGGTCTTTTGAATCATTTGTCATTTGTAAAGGAAGATGAAATTGATGAATACAACAAATGGAATATCTACTTTTACATGACCCTATTTTATACAAAGGGGACAAAAGAAATCTAAAGCTTTTATTATCATATCATGAAAAATGGTAAATATGTCAGATCTTGTGCAATCTTTTTCCAGTTTGAGATGGTATTCATATGTGCCATATGAGAATGTTTTAATGAGATTATTCAGCTTAGCTTCTGATTTTTATTGTGCCAATGGATATCAATGGCTTGTAGATTATGTTTTTCAAGTTTCTTTCCTGTTGACTAACTTTAAGTAGAGTTATGACACTTGGATGTATAGGAGACTTGTATTGCTCATTGATTAACCCTTTCAACACCACAGATCATAATGGACTGATCTAGGACAATAGAAAAGTGCATACCATTTTGATACTTGGGGTTGAAAGGGTTAAACACTTTTATTCCTCTGAGACAAATCATACGAACTGTAAGGTTACTTTTCTGTGATACGTTAATATTTCTTTTATGTAACGGTGCTTACTTTAAGAACAGGACTGGACACAGTCAAACTTAAGAATTTAATTAAGTCTGAGAATTTTCTCATTTTCAGCTCCTCAGCCAATCAGAATTCAGTATTTACTGGAGTTGAGAATATTCTCAGACTTAAGTAAATTCTTAAGTTTAATGTTGCCAAACCCTGAACACACTAGTGCAAGTTTTAGTCAAGGCAGTTTTTCTCTTGATACAGAAATGGCAGATTAATTACAGTCGGAATATTTCTTGTTTCTTTTCATGCATTCACTGGTGCTGTGAACATGAATCAATTTTTACTGGAGACAAATCATGTACTGTAAGTCCAGTAACATTCACGAGAATTTTATTTTCGTGTAATTACGCGAGTGCACTCACTCGCGAAAATAAAGTCCTCACTAAATATACTAACCTGATGTTAACATGCATCAAACAACACAAACTACTAAGTTAAATAAACACGCACGAAAATAAAGTATCGCGAAAAATAGTATGACCATTGATTCACTAAAATAAAGTTCCGTGAAAATTTCTGGATTTTCAGTAAATAGATTCTTAATGTTTGGTAACTTTCCTGACCATTTAATTTGGCTGACTCAGAATTTTATCTGGAAGCATTAAAGGTGTTAATTAAATTGTATATTGCAAGTAATCGGTTCTGATAGAGTATTTACAAATTAGATCTTGAAATTTTTGTGTTGCCATGACACTTTGATTATTATCAATTTGTCTTTACTGAGCAGTAGATTGTGTGACAATCATTACAATTGTTTTAGATGTACAATGTAGAGCCATGCAATTATTTTCTGTAAGAAAGAATTTAGTGAATCGGATGTGAAATCATCCAATGTATTTGTTAACTAAACTATTTAAGTCAGTCAAATGGGTAAGTAGAGTAAGTTTTAAGTGATTCTGTATTTAATAAAATGTTAGAAGTGTTAAATAAACAGACAGTGTCACAGGGACACAAGGGGCATTAACAGTCTATGTCTTGAATGTGATATTTGTAGATTTTGGGGTAGAAATGATATGTAGGGAATAACAGGGCCGGCGGAACCAGGGGGGCTAGGGGGGCTTTAGCCCCCCCAATNNATTGTAGGTCAGCCCCCCCAAAGTCAAATTGCTTCCGCCGGTCCTGAATAAGATGTGTATGCTCTCCTTTAAAAGGATGTACACAGAATATGTTATGATGAACTGTATACTAGCATGTAAATAAGTGCTTGTCATTACAAATGACCATTTCTTGCTTAGAATATAAAGTTAATCATTGTTTCTCCTTCGCTGGTACATGTATGAAGTGGTTGCCTTGTTCTCTTATTCAAATTATGCCTGAAATCAGAATTTAATTTGCATCAGGAATTTGTTACCTAAGTGTCAAATAGTCTCAACTTGGTATTCTATTGGGTAGGTTTATAAGATAAAATGTTTGGGAAATTTGCCAAACTAGGAAATAAAAAGAGAACATTTCGATCAGCATAAACCAATGTTAAGGTCCTTTTTGTATGTGTTTTTTTACACTTATTAATGTGTAGGTTATGTATAGGGCCCTACAATTTGTGCCTCCATGGTAACCATCCACTTCTCAATTTCACGTGTCATGCTTTTTTGCATGTTTGTAAAAATTGAATGTTGTAGTGTATGCTCTTGTGTTTTAAAATTTATTGCCTATGTCCCCTTTGTGTATTATATGCTTTTGAAGAATTTTTTGTTAAAGATATGTTGGATGTCATAAATATCACATTCCTCTTCTTTGTTGTAGACATATAAAAAGAAACAAAATCACAAGAATTCCCTCCCCCCCCTCCAAAAAAAACAATACATAACATCCGTCAGCTTGCTTTTAAAAATTGTCCATGATGTATGATGTGGCTCCAGGAAAAAGTATTGGGGGTTCGAGTCCCACCTGTGACATGACTAGTTTGTCATGCCCTTCAGATGAGACACTAAAAATCAAAAGTCCCATTTCAAGGATTGATATGGCATGTTAAGTTCCTTCACTGCATGACATAAAGTCACTAAAATAATTATAACAGTGAAATAAAACCTCAAAAAATGTTTAAACAAACAAAATTATAAGGAAAACATGTGGATTTATATCATAAGTTTCTCACTCTTGAAGTGTCTTACATTTTGTATTATTCCTGGAAAATTATATAGGCCTACCCCTTTGTGATGTAATGTGATGCTGATGATACTGTTTATCAGGTTACAATTGTATTGTATTACTGGTATACATATAAGTCTTTTTGTGTATGAATATTGTCCCCAAAACATGAAATGCCATAATTATAGTAGTGCTTAGATTATAGAAGTCTTTCATCGTGTTCAAAGTTCACAGAAATCAAATAAGTACATGTGTATGTAAATGTGTTATTCATTTTTATCAAAACAATATTTTCATAATACACAGTCCTGTATGGAGTCCTGATTGTAGTAACAGTCATAGAAACTGTGTCATCATTTAACATAGTACAGTTTATATTCTGTAGTGTCATGAAAGAGATGATATCCCACAATTCAGGTTTTAAAACCATCCCATAATGCAAATCTTCAATTTGAGATTATATACATCACATGCAAGTGTCGGATAATGTTTCTTGTATATGTATGTGCAATGCATACAGAGAAACGGTATGTTGAAGTAAAAATTTAAAAAATTGTCAATTTGATTGCAAAGTCTATAAAATACAGTGAATTGAAAAATTGTACCATTATGATTGAGTGATTTTAATTGAAAGGTTTTTTGTACAAACAGAACCAGGTTTTTGACTTGCATACATGACTATTTGATACCCATGCAATGTAAACGTACCAATTAGGATTTGAATTCATATATCTTCTCAAACTAAAACTCATTCATAAGGAGAAGTTCAAAGTTCAAGGCAGATTTATGAATTCACAGTTCTCTCCCTTGAATTGATTGATTTAAGTATTGTAAGGATTGAATATTTTCTTAAACAAAAATATATATATGGTACAGAAAATTGAGGATGAAATGTGCAATTGATTATAGATATTGTTGATTTAGAATGTCTGTTTATGTACCATAAGATGTATGATAGCTGAGTATGTAGTTGTTGATAGAGCCACGAACATCCACATTATGAGTGTGCCAGTTGATATGTTGTTATTTGTTACAAGTTAGTGATATAGGCAGCAGAGTCTCTAGATACCATCATATATCATGTGTACATGTGGCATTCATTCCATGAAACAAATAAAATGAATGAAAAGTTAAAATGTGTTGGCATTTCCTTTCAATATTGCATGGGAAACCGTAGC
>JACSZP010036757.1:0-15356 GCA_016161895.1 Pinna nobilis | reverse complement strand
ATATCTGTCGGCGTGTGTGTGTGTGTGTGTTGATAATTTATACATACTTGTCTGTGACCTTTTTCAACTTAGACACCTTCATATGACATCCTAGAGTACTCGAGAAGTAAAGTAACGAAATATACATTATGTATATATAATATATTTTCAGTACCAGAAAGAATGAACCATCTGCTGTCAGCTCGAAGTATTGTGAAGAAAGCGAGGAAACAGAACCTAAAACAACAGGCACAAAGCTGCTGACATCTATTGATGGAGACTCGGTAGTACGAACGACAATATCTAAACATGAACATTCAAAACCCGTCCAAAAATATATGAGCCTGGACTCAGTAACATTTTGCAGTCCAGCGACCTGTAAAATAGGATATTACATGTGTATGCAAGATATCTCTGAGTCGAGTTCGTCGTATAATTACCATAGCCTAAACTCTAGCTCCCACCTAGACTCTCTTAATGCCATGTCCGACTTTCAGTACCAGCTGAGATCTTTTGAAAAAGAAACATACGTATGACCCGATTCTCATTATTTCATTTTCAGTATTAAATAGAGTGCCACTTATTCATTTTAGCAGATAAAATATATGGTTGTCAGTTTTGTAGAATTTAGTAGACTTTTAAATGGCATGGGGAGTTTTGTATACATCCTCCATTTGCTTTAATTTTGCTTTGAATTTGCTGTAACTGATAATCTATAAATTTAACAAGTTTGTCTTTTACTTTTATATACAAACTTTTACCAAAGACTCTTTTAACACTGCCTTAGTATATTTTAGCTAGTGTCTACTTAATATGAATTGCCGTCGTCTGTTGCACATCTACGCTTTGTCCAATAAAATTGTATCCAGCAATGTCAATCACACATCATTATGTCATCAATTAGAGTCTCGTAGTTTATTGGATATCAAATATTCTAAATACTCGCGCCAGTCATGTAGACTCTAAATTCAGACTATGTAGACACAATGTAGTCAACATATGTACAATCACACTGTATTGTTGCAGAAAACACAAGGAAATAAAAGAAGATAAAATATATCTTTTCTTTTCTTTATTTTTCCCCTTTCGAGTACCTTTTGTCTAGGATGGCGCCCCGCTATTTTGATGCGTTAGACAATCTATCCTTCTTGAGCTTGAAATACTATAGGTGCACCTTTAGTATACTACATAGTTATGCTAAAAACAAGTGGAGCGCACACTACTGAGACATACCCCTAAGAACTATCTTTTCGGGTTTAAGTTAGCTATGTACTGCAAACAACAACACCTATAGCTAAAAAGCAAAGCTAAAAAGACCAAAGTGACTTGATTTACAATTATTTTTATTTCATTATTATAGTTTTGGCAATGTGGCCACGGTATAGTACTTAGAATAAGTCCAGGAGCCAGTATGTAAGTTTAATTCTTTTAGCATCTCAAGACAAAGAATATGCAAAGAAATGATAGTGTAATTCTGAACTACGAGATCGCTCTGTCGCGAGGTACAAATCGTGTAATTCCCAGAACATCTGCTCCGATTATATCATGCGAATTAAATTTATTCTTTAAGTGTCCAATGACGGTGCATAACTCTTGGGAATTAAAGTGTCAAATTTATACAAGTGTTTTGTCCCTTTTCTAGTTAAACACCTATAGAGGTAAATTCTCCGCCGATTAAAGGTATTTTGATAACGTTTTCTAAAGATACAATTGTATACAGTTTTCATCTCTAATACAGTATTGATTATGAATGAAATCAGGAAAGCAGGTTATATTAGATAATGACTATAGGTTTCAAATTAATCATTTTATTTTTTATTTACACATTCTTGTGTGGTATAACGTAAACTATAGAGTTAAATTTGTTTGTGTTGATAAAGATTACATCTTTGACCTTCGTATAAGCATCTTCGAAAGATCACGTCACGTGCATTCACGTGCCATTAATGCTTGGTTTTGCGACATATCTATTACAATGTCCAATATTTAAATAAAAGGACAAAATATAAAATATCATGCCTAACGTATGTAAATTCATATGTTTTGTAATTACACAAGCTGCATGTTTCAATTGTCCTAATATTTTTCCGACTCTGTTCTGGTTCCTGATTGGTTGATTTGAAAACACCCGATTCACGTGCCTGAATACAGTTCAATGTCTTCCTGTTCTTGGAACTCAGCCAGTGTGTTTACGCAATGGAATAGAGTACTTTTAGATAAATAATGCGCAATATATTTTATAAGAGAAATTTACTCGTGACTCAAAGGTTCCCAGATGACGTGATATTTTAAAATTTCGGTTGATCTGGATATGGGTAATGTTTGCCTCGTTTACAAATATCTAGAATAGATATATAATGAGAACCTGCATAAACATGCACAGTTAAACCTGATTTAGTGACCAGTTTAAAATAAAGATGACCTGGTACTAACAAAACCATTTGTGTATAAATCAACCATTATATAAAGATCAACTCTATCTAAAGACATGTTTTCATGTGTCCATAGAGAGGTCGTTGTATATACAATTTTACTGTACACTATTTTCCTTTCGCTTGCATTCGTTTTGTCAAATAGTTTACAAATACAGATAGGTATCATTGAGCGACCATAGTTTTTTTTAGGTCAGGGAAATATACTTGAATCAAAAGAGATAAATTTATAAATATTTGGAGGTGTTTAAAGTTGCTTTATTCATTTAAACACAATTCATCAATGGCTTTATTTATTTATTTCCTAAAGTTATACCCATTTTATTCTTATCAATTTGTATTCCACTTAACTACGTTAAATATATCGGGTATCTGCCTCAATGAGTATTATATACAGTAAATTTTAGACAAGTGAACATAGGAATTTAGAAGATAATTAATCGATAATGTACAGAAAATGAAACCGTTATTAGTATTGGTCAGCCTTTTAGAGCTTATTGGCCTGCTACCTTTTAACTTGTGAGTACTTGTTTAATACAAAATATAATTGGTTTAAACTTTCATATTAAATTTTCAACAAGGAAGTACTTCCGTATTTTGTTGGGTGACGTAAACCCTTCACTGGAGGTCAAAATAACGGATAAGTCTGTACTATACTCGAAAAGAGGTCTCCATGGCCGAGTGGTCAACGTGTTCGAATCCGCGCAGCTCCCCTCCGCAGTTGGCGTCCCTGTCTTTCCGAGGTCCCGTGTCACAGTAGGTGTTGGTACGTTAAAGAGCCCTCCCTGCTCTTGAGTGGGGCGTTAAAACAGCAATCCAACAATAACGACTGTATTGAAAGAATGCCAGATTTCAAAATAACGTCATTATCTATTCACCTGAATACTCTTAAATAAAACAACATTTAGAATATACAAAAACGAAGTGGAAAACGATTTAAACGCTTTACCAGATGAGTGATAAATGTGAAGTAGACAAACTTGGTGTTTATTACTGATATCGAGGCAGGAATTTAAATAGGTTAATTCGAAGTACATGTAGTATCAAACATCTTTGTATATCTGTTTTGTACGAATCTTTAACGTTGAACTTACTCACTCAAATTATGATTAAATTTGCTTATAAACTTTTATATGGTGGGGAACTGATGTATCCAAGTCCAGACAATCGCTAATTCATGAATAAACTAGCATGCCTCCTCCCATCTTCGCGAGCCAAGGTTCAAAGTCGTATTTCTCCTTGTTTTTGCGAGCCAAACGATTTGGAATCTTGGCAATCGGAATCTTGGGCCGAGAAGATGGCATCCTCCTAAAATACAAAATGAAAATCAAAGTCACCAAGTGATCACTGGCCAGAAGAATGGGGAGGCACAAATTAAGTGAAAATCGGACAAACACGGACCTCTGAAAGTGTTAAAGTGAGATCAGGTGCTATGGAGGAGTAAGCTTCCCCTACTGAACGGTCACACCCATCTCCAGTCCACAGTCAAATTCAAATGAAACAATTGAGACATGAATTGTCCTCGAAATTGGTAGATATTCTACCGGGGAAAATTGAACAATCGTTGAGAGGTCTTGGGATTCAAAAGCTCTATTGTCTAACTAACCACTTTTCCACAAAGGTCACGTTATGTAATCATGAGAGACTATTAGGTACATACAGGTAGAGCAGTGTTTCTGTTGAAGTTTTTTCAGAGAGTTAAACAGTACATCATCTTATCAATGTACATATTTAAAATGTAGCGCTCACATGATAGCAGTTTCCTTGTAATATTACTCCACGTAAATAAAATCTAGCTCTATATAGCCAGGATTCAAAAAGTATCAATGACGGTTAAGTTGACGTCTGACCTATTTCTATTCTTATACAAGATCAAACACCCACGTGTTGTGGTATTAACCTCCTTCAAGTTTTACATAATTCAGGATAAAACGTCGAGTTTGGCACGTACTAGGGATGAATAAGTGCACGTGACTATTTATGCTTATCTGTGTCAACGTACATTATTCCCATAATTGTTACAATAAGTAATAATTCGGGCCCATACATTACTAGTTATTTTAAAAATAACATTGTCATTTAAAGACATATATATACTGTTTTACATCTTGTAAATTACATGTGCACAGGAGAAAATAACTCGTGACATTGATGCAGAAAATCATGTAAAACCAAATTAAAGATTTGTAAGTTAAGGGATAGAGAAACATAAATCGTTATTTGTAGTCGTAACATTTTACATAATTTTCAAGCAATTGTGAAGTAGCATATATTAAACCAAATGAAATTATGTTTTTGTTGTATGATGTAATTGTAATGATTTTATATTGTCAATTAAATGACGTGTAGATAAAACTGATAATCGATTATTACTTATGTCAATATATTGAAGCTGTTTCATGTAGCCTATGAAGGAAACGAGTGCAAAAAGATGGGATTATAAAAACTTATAATGGCACATAAATTGGGTTACTATGATTTTCCTTTGTTCAGATTAGATCAAAACGAAATAAGCTGAGTACAAAGTGGGTATTGCCAATGTAAAACCAAACCCATAAGTCCATTCGTCGATTTTTAACAGAAATGTGAATATTTATTCATCAGCTTGATCCTCCTTAAATAGACAAGTTTTGCATAAGAAATGACATTTACTAAGATATGTAAGGTAAAATAAATTTTAATGATTGAATATCTATCCTTTAACTTGATCTAATTCCCACTGGAACAGACAAATATGGTATAAGAAGTGACACGTGCATGTAAACTCAACATAAGACATGATACATTTTAAATGAAATATGATACTTTGCTGTACTGTTACTCGCATCCGTGTAATATTTAAAAAAAAAAAGTTCATTTTTTCCAACCACTGACGTCATTAGAGAATTATGTCCATTTTGAGTGTCGGGGTGATAGGGTTAAAATACTGACGTCTGCAATCAGGGGGCCTGAAGACGCTTCGATAGAAATATTTTGAAATGTTAGAATATATTATGATAATTCAAAGGACGCCCGTATACATGGACATTAATGTGTATATAGTGTAAGTAAATGTAATCTAAGGTAAAAGGTATTTCAGTAAGATGAATTAGAAATCCCAAGTCAGGTTATTGATACGAGTAGAGAACACTGTTTCAGGTTTTGTTTTTTTTATTTCATTGACGTCATTTGATTTTGATGATAAAAGATTGACGTTAACCATCAATGACCCCTAAATGACACCATTATTGAAAGAGCCGAAGCGTAAAGCTTGAATGAGAAGAAAGATGTAAATGAAACCCATAGGCAGAGTCACTTCAGTGAAGATCTTTTATGATTTACTAATCGTTGTTAAATTTCATGTATGCTGTTATATTGAAATAATTTGTGGTCCTCTTACAGAAATAATATACACAAATTGCAAACATCATGTCACCGTTTTGAATATGATAAATATCAGTGTAAGTCTCAATATAACAAACTGTAAACGTTTATTCTCCCTGGAGCACATTTGATACATAACAAGATTATTACAGTACTGTAAATCAAGAAAGTTTTGCGGAACATTATTATTGCGTATCAGAAGTTATGTTATTCTTCGCGACACCGCAATGTTGACTGGTACATTTTAAAGTTAGCTTATAATATTAGGCGAGAATTTTCTTTTTACGAGTAAGTGCTGTCGCGTAAATTTGCGAAAATTAAGTTTTCGCGAATAATGCCAGATCTACATGACACTTATTTGGTATTTATTTCCCGTTCAAATTCGGAACACGAACTGAGGTCATGGATGTTAAGGGAATTCCAATAATTTGAATTATGCTTAGATTTAATTGATCTCTCTAGTATTATCTATCATCTTCGGCACCCCATCGTGATATACATGTATTAACATTCAAATCAGATAAAATCTCAGAATGGTCACGTGAAAATGTATTTTGCACAAAATATGTAGGTCTTGTGGATTTTAAGGGGAATACGTTTGTTTGAATTCTTTCTAGATGACAAAGATATCTGTAGCAATATCACTATAGCATTTCTGGCATCCTATTCAGATACATGTACATTCTTTTTGATTGAAGGAAAATAAAAAATTCAGAATGTCCATGTGTAAATCTATTGTACCATGTCATTACTGTATAAGTAAATGAGTGGAAATGAGTTAGGAAAAAGAATAATAAAATGGCTAGACATTAAATGTTCTTGAAGTAGATATAAATAAAGGTAATTTGAATTCAGTAAAGTTTCTTCATTTTCATGCTTTCTATTACACTAAATCTATTCTAACTATATCTAATCTAACTTTCTATTACCAGAAACGTTCGATTATCAGTTCGATAATTATATCTCATTACCAACTATGCGAAACACTTTGTTTTCATCGAGAAGGCATGGTACTTTATTATGTATTTTATCCAACTCTTCAAATTTGTACTACACAATTGATTTCTAAATAAGAAATTTCTTATTCAAAATAAAGATATCTTCGAAAATGTCATTAGTGTATTATTTATTTACTATCATTTTGGAATTCATTCAGTCTGATATGATAATGTGGCAGACGTTGTCGTCGTCATTATTAGTTTTATAAGTATATTTCTGGGACTTACTACTTTACTTACTCTTGGACTTTATCCAAACAAGGGGTTATATTGTGGTTTGTCTGTTTGATTCGACGGTTAACCCTTATTGATAACACTGTGTTGCAATGCCTGTGGTTAACCGAATTGATACGTATGTGTTAAATTGTACTGCGGTTAACCAAGTCGATACGAATCCGTAAATGTTGTTTATCTGATTGATACAATCGTGTTAAACATAAACGATTATGAGCTGTCAACGAGGGATTTAAAAAAAAAACAGTTCTAAGGCAATTTTGAAAACTTGAAAGTATCACTCACCACAAAATTCGTCTGATCAGTTTTAAAATTTGAAATAATGTTATACGTCACCAAAACAACTCTTGCTTACCTCAATATCCCAATAGGCAAGTGCCCCCTAGGACAAATACTAGGAACTCCTTTACCGCCAATGTTGATTTGCTGTGGTAGAGAAGCGATGTCTAATGAACATAGAGAACGAATATATAACATTGGTAGGCTCGCCAAGAAACAATTCAAAAGAAAAGAAAAGAAAATACAATAACGTTGGGCTCAATAAAATACAAAATGCTATCGGTAACCAATTTAACCACTGAGTGTCGGTATAGATAATATGTCAGAACTTACTTGACAACTTACAAGTAGTTTTCATTGTGTTCCTCTTACTATTCGTTCACATAGAAATTCGGATTTTGTTTAGATCGTGTATTGCATAGTTACGTGTGAACTCATCATGATTTATCGAAGTAAATTACCAATGGTTTCTATATATTCTTTATTCCATCTATGATGCTTTTAACACGCCGATGATGGATGGTATCCAATTTCAACAGACGCGGGTAGAGTATGGAAGGTTATTCAAAGTGCCAACAGGTACTGTGACACGGGACCTTGAATTTTACTCTATTCATGTAAATATACATCTATGATGCTTGCGACACGGCCATGATTAGATGTTACCAATCTCACCATGGAAGTCGTAAGAGAGAAGGATAGAGCAAGGAGGGTTCTTTAATGTGCCGACGCCTACTGTGACACGGGACTAGTTTTTACTTTCTCATTTGAAGACAAGGGCAGCCAACCGTTGCGTGGCTTGGATTCGAGTTCGCGAGTTCACGATCATAAGACGAACAAGCTTACCAGTATAAGCACTATGAGGCGAAATTGTAATTTATCATCAATGTCTTTTCTCTCGTGCCGTGACCCTCGTGTCAAAGATGTGCAATATCCACGACTCAGCAAGCCTTGTCAAGGACTGCAAATTTTTGACACTCGGATGAGATTTCTTTATCTCGGTACAAAGTGGTGATATAGTCTATTTATCTCATCTGTGTACACATACTAAATAACCATGTGATATATATTAATCGCTACAGTTTTTATATTGTCCATCTCTCCTGATTAAAAGTGTTAAACTGCATTTGGCATCGTGTCCCGTTTATTGTAGTTCACTTATGCATTTCTGGAGACAAGTTTAAAGTTTCTGCCAACAGGATAGCTCAGTAAACGTAACGATATGCCTGTGTACTCTAATTTGTTTTAATAAAAAAAACCCCAGAATTATTCATCTATCGTCTCAAAATATTAAACAATTGATATAAAATATCAGATACCTTGATATCTTAAGATCCAGATCTTAAGATACCTTGCAAGTATCAGATAAAACATTGCATTATGTAATCTTTGTACACTTTGTTACCAGAACACTCGATCTTTACCAGATCGTCTTGGTAACCAGTCATGACGTATGAGCTACATAGCCATGACTAATTGGCACGCGATCGTTACTACATGTTTATAAAGGAGCGGACTGGAATGATGGTTTGACGACTAAACGATAAACGACCTTTTTGACTTTAGTGTTCTATTTATAGCTGATCTGAAGTATGTTAACATATTTGTTTGGTTCGCTTTAACATTACGTATGTAATTTGAGACATACTGTGGTGTTTACATGACAAAAAAGAAGCCCCTTCTTGTGATTTACTTGTTGAAGTGAAATTCGATTTCAATACAGCTTAATATTCCTTATTTTCAATTCTTTCGGGGGAAAAGTGAAACTCGCAAATTTGGACAAATCAAAACTTCTTTAGGTATAACTTAAACTTCACAGAAATAACAAATAAAAGGCCGTTACTTTACGTTATGAAAATGGGTCACCAGATAAATAAGTCACTTAAAAACAATTTATATTACATACATCATATTTCACATTGTCATGATTTCTTCACATTTCTATTGTTCACATTTTCCGGACACGCCTCTGGTTCCTGATTGGTCCAAAAGAAGATCATTCGATTCACATATATACCCGTTTACTTCTATGTCACCTTCAACTCGATAATCAGACAGGATATATATGTTGGTCTAGACCAAATGCGTTGTTCCTATTCTTAGTACAGAATTACCAGTATTTAATATCAAACTTTGAACCAAATATTCATGGTATCCCATTTATTTTTAATTTTCTCTCGTTCAGTTCAGAGTCGTTCAATACTAATCCCTTTAAGCCTAAGATCGGGAAGAGAAATAAGCTTAACATAGTCGAATAGAAATTTGTACTAGATATTTTATTCTATTTGCAGTCAACTCCTTTATATTATAACAACAATCTTCTAAAAGAAGCATTTTACTTTTTGATTTAACCATTTGGCAAACTTCCATTTTATAGATACATTTTACTCGCGTAAAATAAAAGTGAGTTGTAAGGTCCTTCGTATGTCATTTTTGCAATATCATACTGACTTTGCATCGACCACATTTCCCCGACCTGAATCTGATACATGATTGGTTAAATCAAAAAGCATACGATTCACGTGCCTGAATTTATTTGAATTCCATATTCGGATGTAGGCCACTTACGTAATAACGAATATGTCCAAACATTGATGAGTACTTTAAACTGACACAGAAACCATGGCCCAAATACAAGAGATGGCGTGATGTTTCATATCCATTTCAATATGCGCCGATTTACTTAATACATAGATAAAAGAAATGGCAGATCTGATAAAGGAACTACAACATATAAATTTAATTTCTTCTTATCACAACCCAATTTTGTCGAATAACAAAAGAAATAGATGACGTCCCACTGATCACCGTTGTATAAAAATAATTCGAATTTCTGGACATAAAAAACTAAACAGGCAATTTCTAACAGGTTTTAGATATTTCTGTTTATTAGAAATCTTTTCATTGTAGGCTATGATTTTTATGTTGTAAAACAGATAATGTACTATTATTGAACCCTCTAGAGGGAACTGATCTCCTATAGTGTTGTCCAGTGGGGTACTCTATCTTCGGCCTCATCCCGTCAAATTTATAGATTTTACTAGACAACGCCATTTCCGATTCATCTCGGCTTACTTATCTCATCCCTTCGAAACATACTTTTGATTAAAGCCCAAAACTGAATCGAAGGACAAGTATCGAATAATTGGTTTATTTTTTTCTTCTTCTTTCTTTGTTTGTTTGGGATTTTTTCGATACTTTCAGTCATATCAATGAATCACTCAGTTTTAATTGTGTCCTCGTGGTATCACACTGATCTACCGATATCATAAGCATAATAGAATTTAAAAGTTAACAGATGATAATGTATTATTTTGTTTGGGTTTTAAACAGACAGTATATCAAACTATATCAAAGCACTTTTAAACAAGATTGATTTTTATTGATTTTGAATTTCAAGTCAATTTATCTCTAAACTATTTTCAGTTTTCTAACAAGTATACACACTTCCTATTTCGCACTGAGGATTTCCTCCAACATTGGAGAAACTTAGAGTAAGTTGTGTGTGGTTTTTTTTTCGCATACTAGAGAAAAAAAGTAAACGCCGCCATAAAGTTGGCCCGACTTCCATAGTGGCTTTAATGATACATGTTTGCCTTCGTATCAGTTAATGTATTGGTAGGCTTTACAGAAGCTATAAACATTATAAATTTTATAAATCTGAACACAAATATCACATACTGACAGTTATCCCCACACAGTTATCCTCGAGCAAAAATTTGATTCAATTCAAATTCATCATAGAAGCATGACTGTGCTACAAAGTAATACAATTGTGCTAACGAATTCATATTATTTAATTAATGGCTAGCATGTGTCATGTAATACAACGCGTCATTTCACTTTTACAAATGAGCCTGTTCAATGGTTAAGCTATACGTAAAATTAAATTAGTTTTCACTCTATAACCATAATTATTACTGCATGTCAGTTTTTGACTTCATCTTCACTTCAAGGTTTATAAGTCTTACTCGTGAATTTACATTTGCTGGTCTTAAACTAGATGAAATTCAAAGCTGTGTATCAGATGACATAATTGGAACATATGTACTACAAAAAAATTCAGCACAATTATCGATTTTCAAATTCCTATAGGGGAATCCAAAATAAGAGTTGGACAAACATCAAAGGTAAGATCAAGTGCGAAGGAGGAGTAGGTATTCCCTGTCGACCGGTTACATCCACCATGAGCCCTATATATTGATCAATTATGCTGAGTAATTTGTCATCAAAACTAGTTTGTGATGAAAGGTTTAACAATTTATATGAAAAACTCCAGAAAAAGCATTGGAACCAATGAAAGGTTGTATTATATTTGTCATATCATATGTACATGTATACTCATTGCATAATTTAACCTTATTTAAAAATAATAAAGAAAATTTGTTAACAATTTGGTATAAATATAGTTATGATGAAATAAGATACGGCGGTTACACTATGACCAAGTGAACACAAAAATACCCGTGCATGATTCTTTGGAATAATTGACATCATTTCTCTAGGAGGCATTGTATCACTCTAGGGGGCATTTTTATTTTACTGTTGAGAAGATAAAAGAATAACGTACGTCATCTGTCAGCAAGCCCTTTTTGACATTGCGGAACAAATGTATTGAATGTATAAATAGCTTTGATAAGTAACCTTTGTGCTCAAAACATTTTACTGAAAACTATTTACTGCCACCGGTTATAACGACATCTTGGTCGACATTCAAGGTAGAAAAGAGAGCTTACAGTAGCCTAGTGGTTAGCGTGTTCATCTTCTGATCGTGAGGTCTTAGGTTGGAATCCGCGCCGCGCTATGGATGACTTTCCGTGTCCATCTTTTAAGACAGAAAAAATCAAGATCCTTTATCAAAAGCACGCATCGGCACATAAATGAATCTGAACTGCTCAACGACCATATGTGCCGAGCATAGGCCAAATTTGTTTCACTAATCCAATATTCGTTGTGTCTGCATATGATTGAAAGATTTTACGTTTAGTTGGACGTTTAACAAATAAAATTAGTCAACCAGAAAAAAAATTAAAGAAGTACCAAAGGTTTTTCGAAAGATAGTTGGCCATTTTGGATCACCATTTATTCAGGTCATGAATGACTGAGCAAAGTATTTAGGTTTCCGGTGATAAAGAAAGACGTTACTTATCAATTACAATTTTAATTATATGAACATGAAACAAGGCTTTCCAGTAGTAAGGACTCGATCTTTGTCTTAGTGACATGTCTTTACCATTATCGGTTCATCATATATAACACTCTTGCGAAATATGCGCTTAGCTTTCATTTCTATACTTGGCAAAAGCAGAAATGTCAAACTTGTCGGTTGTAAACTCATTAACCTATACCATTGAAATTGAAAAATGCTTCAGCTCTAGAAATATTTACAGACGGTTGTAGTTCAGACGAATCAGTCGACAATGGTCTAGACATAGTATGTCCTTGAACCTGATATAAGGAGATAACATATCAAATTATTAACGTTCATGCATTTTTACTGAGAAAATCAAGTAAAGTTAAAAAAAAACCTCTAGCTGGGTATCCTTATCTTCATACAAAATGTTTGCCCGCGCAAAGACTAAGATAGTGAGTACACACATTTGTATTTTCTTTTCTGTTATATACTTTGGGATCAAATTAAATTGTATACCAAAAGGGCCTCTAAACAAAATAACTTTCTGGTCAATATAACCTAATTATAAATTTTGTATACTTGAATATGACTTCTATTTTTAGCATTGGTTTTTTGTAATAGGGTAATGAAATTGATGCCGTCATCTATCTTATTATAAGTTTTTGAAATCAGTCAATGAAAACAATGATACTGTAGTTAGCTCTAATACAATTTTACAATTGTAATTTAATATACGTAAATTGTAAACATTTTTTGATATTTTTTTTCAGCTCGCATGACCAGTTTTGTAGACCGACAGAGTCGATATTTATTTGGAAGACAGCTTAAATTTCTGGATTGATAATCTCGTTCAGTGGTTATCGTGTTACCCCTCTGATCGTTCCGTCGTCGATTAAAATCCGCGACGCGCAGTGGTTGGCTGACCTGCTGACCCTGTCCTTCGGATGAAGTAGTAAAAACTGAGGTCCCATGCAACAGCATGTATTGGTACTTCAAAGAACTTTCCCTACCAAATGACCATAGGTGCTGAGTAATTTTAATTGTGTCCTCAAGGAATCATAAACATTTCCTGATTGTATTTGAATCCTCCTACGAAGATTTGAACCAGGAGTGAGAGTGTTTATAATGAACGCCTCTACGTTGTTATGACTCATCTAACGAGATAATGAGCATAATAGAACTTAAAGGTAAACAGATGATATGGTGTTACTAGTTTTTTTGGGTTTTAAACAGACAGTATATCACACTGTAGATCAGTGCTATTAAAGATATTTTTATGATTAATTTTATAGTGCATGTCAATTTATCTCTTATCTGTTATCAATTTTCGAACAAGATTACACAATTCCTATTTCACACCTCTTACGTCTGAGAAGAGTAAGATGGTGTTTTTTGGTATACCAGAGATAAATAAGTGCACGGAATTACATGCATAAAGTTGACCCGATCGATACAGGGAAATTTTTGCCCCCGTTGTATTTTCGCCCTTTTCGCCCGCGTTGTCAGTGGGCGAATTCGAAATGGTAGATTTTTCAAATAGATTTATGACAAGACTGGGCGAATTTAAAACGGGGCGAAACTGTTTGCAAGGGAATTAGGGCGAAAATAACACGGGACGAAAATAACCCTGTATACAGTATATTGATAGGCTTTCCAGAGGCTATTAACATTATGAATTTGATATCTGAATACAAATGTCACAGATACACAGGTATCTTCACACAGCCGCCCACGAGCCTATATTTGACTCCCTACAAAATCATCATAGAAATATGTTTTACAAAGTGAAACAGTTTTGCTGCAAACTTCATATTATTTAACAAATGGCTGGGACGACTTCTGAATCTGCATGTGCAAATTAAATGCCATGTGCTGGTGTCAAGTACTAAATGTGGATCCATCTTCGACCCATCACTGTTCATACAACCGGTCATTTCACTTTTACAAAAGAGCCTGTAAAATGTTGAAGCTGTACGTAAAATTAAATTTTTTTGCACTCAGTAACCAGAAAAGGTATAGCATGTTGTTTTCAACAATCGTCATCATCTCCACTTCAAGGTTTATAAGTTTCAGTCACATACTTATATATGTACTAAAATCATTTACGTACACGGAGTTAAATTAGAATGTAAAGTAACGAACAATAATCGATCTCTAAATTCCTATAGGGAATCGAATCTAAAATAAGAGTTGGGCTAACACGGCCCCGGATATAACAGAGGTAGGATCAGGTGGCTAGGAAGAAAACCATCTCAAGTTGACCGATCACAACCGCCGTGAGCCTTATATCTTGATCAGGGAGTTGTTGTTGTTGCGTTGTTGTTTAACGTCCCACTCAAGAATATTTCACTCATATGGAGACGTCATCGTTTGCCGGTGAAGGGCGACAAATTTTTCCTGTGTTCGGCACTGCTGCCCGTAGAGCAGGGAGGGTTCTTTAACGTGCCAACACCTACTGTGACACGGGACCTCGGTTTTTACTGTCTCATCCGAAAGACAGGGACGGCCAACCGCGGAGTACGCTAACCACTCGGCCACGGAGGCCCCTGATCAGGGAGTAACCCATAGTCAAAATCAATGTGTAAAAAAACGACCTAACAATATTGGTATTTCACACGTCAGACAGCATTCGATCCGATGGCAAGGTTGTAAGGTTGTATTATATATGTCGAATTATTGTGAAGTATACATATTCTCTGTCAAATCAGGTTTTGAAGATAGAAAGAATATAAAATTTGCAATACTCAGACATCTAGATTGTAAATGACATTTAAGATAAACAAGCATGTTATAAAGAATGCATTTATCACAAGGTTACTGTAAGATTAACCCCCACTCAGGCTCCCTTCAGAGATACTGAAAACTTTTTGATCGTGTCAGACATTCGGTCTGACAACCTTGCACATTCTGTCAGTCCGAATAAATTTTTGTCAGACC
>JACSZP010036744.1:0-17460 GCA_016161895.1 Pinna nobilis | reverse complement strand
AAACTTCTATTGTTCCATATAAGATGACGGGGTGGGAGGTGGTTATTAAAAGAAAACTGTACCTCCTGCAGTAATCTGTACTGACGCCAAGTTAGAACTGCAATGACACCTAGTAGCGACCTCTGACCTAACAGTCTAATCAATACAGAGCAAAAACTGCAATGCCACCTAGCGGTGACCTCTGACCTAGCGGTCAATTCAATACAAAATAATTGTGCTAGAAGGGAGAGATAACTCTGTGCCCCTTGTACAATTAAACCAAGGGAAATTAACCCGATATTTCAGTCAAGCTCAATTGTTAAATACCTGTGAAGACATAAATCAATTTATTGAAATATACCCTGTATATCTTGCCCTAGACCTTTTTAATCTCGGGGGGGGGGTTACTGTAAATGGTGTATTCAGAATTCTCTTTATGCGTTATTATGAGATAACCTTACTAGAGAGAATAAATTTCTCAGTTTAAATTCAAACTTGGCATTTTTATACACAAACTTGGCATTTACATACACACATACAACTTAAACTTCCTACATACATGTATACGTAGATGTATAGGATTGCAAATATATATTCTCACCAATAATTGGTAAACAATCGATCCACAAAAGTAAAGTTACAAGTTTTTTATTTAATACTGGTATTTGCGGTGATTTTTTTAGTATTTAAATTTTTATTTTACCGGTAAGATTTATTACAATGGTAAACTTAAAAATGATGCCTTTAGATTTTGAGATATGCTCATATTTGAATATCTGACACCTTCATTCTGTTGTATTGTTCACAGTAAATTCAATAGCATGCACACACATGCAGACTGATCACTTCAAACTGAAACCTAATTATTAAACAAATTAGCATAAGGAAACAAAATTCACACACCGGGAGTTGAATTGATAAATGGAATATTCTTGAATAGTCATTATTTTCCAAAGACCCAAACTGCAAACAATTGTCAGGCAACTAGATTTATTTTTAATAAGTATTATCATTTAAAAGTTTTAGGTCCTTTCGTCTGAACTTCAGTGCAGTTACTATAACTTTCACAATGTTACACCAGCATCCGTTATCATGTGTTTGTGTTCATGCTTTATCTTTGTAGACCTGATTTACTGGTACATGTATTTGTAAACAATCAAAGATATAGTTTCAAGGGTTCTTTTTTCAATTTTACTTTTCTGTTTACAGTTTTTGATTGTTGTATAAATCATGTAATTTTGGGTTTTTTTTCCATAAAGTATTAAATTATCATATTTGTATTGCTCACTCAATGAAAATTTCATTGTATAAAGGATTTGTATATATAATTTTCGATTGTTTGTGATAATTGTTTGTCGTTTTTTTTTTTTGCCATCTGTTTTTCTATCAAAAGTTTGTGAATTAAAAGATGATTCCTTAGTCCCCTACAGGCAAAAATTTAGGGAACTCACAACTTCCTGTCTGTCCATCAGTCTGTTTGTAGCTCTTATATGGATTTTCGAAATACTGACTTGATGTGATAAATATTACATTTTTTTTATTCATGTACCTGAAGTGTTGTCTTTTTACTACTAAATCTTCAAACCCTTCAGGGGTAGTGTACTCATTATTAAGACATTCATTAAACACAAGTTTAAAACATACAGATTCAGAAAGTTGTTCACAGGCATGGAAAGGAAAATTTTTTGTTAATCTATTGTTCGAAAAATGTCAGTTTTATGATTTTCAAATCCACAAAAATAAATAAATAAATATAAAAAAAAAACACACACACACACAAACAAACACACAATTGTTGAAGCTAAATTCTTTAGAATGTACTCCAGAAATAAAAAAAAAAGTATATATCATGGAATAAAAAGCTAACACTGAATTTGGCTAATACTTTTCTTTGTTTAAATTTAGGATACAGTCTAACCTGTCTTAGCGACCCACTGAATTAAAGGAAAAACCTGTCTTATGTGACCTCAATGAGCAGTTCCCAAAATGGATTTTTCCAATATGAATAACCTGAATTAAGAGACCACCTGTCATATATGACCCTTTTTGCTCCTTCCCTTGGATGGTATCTTAAAACAGGTTAGACTGTACATGTATTTAGAATTTATGTAAAGTATTAGGTAACATTACTATAGAAATCATACATACTCAGGACTTAAGTAATGCAATGTAAACAGACATGAACTTGACAACTGAAAGTAATAGATCACATTTTAAGTATATGTTGTCTACTACAGTAATGACACAATCAAACTCATTGGATATAGTTTGTGTGATTAGAAGATGAATCACAAAGAGGAGGGGTTAATTGATCTGGTCATTTAGTTTAAATGGTCATTACTACATTACTGCAGTCAAACCAATATTGAAATGGAAGGGAAAACCAGGATTTTTCTTTCAAATAAACAGGGCTTCAAACTATCTGAGATGAAATAGTAACAAACTTATTTTCGAATTAAGGGAGATTTCAATACATGCAGTGTTTTCCCTAAGAGCCGGCTGGCGGCCATATTGACCGCTTCAAATGATTTTCTGACCAGTTCAAATCTAAGTTTCAAAATATTTCTGGGGGGAGGAACCCCTGGAACCACTTTTTGCCTGTTCAATTCACCCTCAGATCCCCCTTCTTGGCCTGTTTGATTCATTAAATAGCCTGTTCAAATAAAATGAAGGGAAAACACTGACATGTACATCAGGGACCAATAGATATATGTATTTATATGTATACATATGTATGTTTTAGATTTGTTATTCTATAAGGATATATAACATACTGTATTGAATGTTATGTATGTATATAAACNNGAGAGAGAGAGAGAGAGAGAGAGAGAGAGAGAGAGAGAAATTTCAAATTTGTTATTCTTTAATGATAAAACATGTATTTGTTTTACTATGTACATGAATTGTGTTTGTGAGTATCTGTTTGCATGTATGAATGAGTGTGTATGTATATTTTATATGGAGAGGGGGGGGGGGAGAGAGAGAGAGGTATTGATTAAATGCTGTTGAATAAAATTTTATAACTCTGCCATGGTATTTGTTTACTCTTTTACACAGTGGTCAACATTAATCTGATGTGATGTAATATGTGCAATCAGAAATCATTTCCTACCTTCTACATTACAAGCTTGGATATAGGACCCAGAGATCAAGGTTGGACTTGTCATGCTAAAGATCTATCACTGAGTCTGTTCAGGTTAAGGTCCATAGTATTGGTCAAAATTGAAGTTGCATCAGCTTGATGCTTCCATGAATTAACTGAAGCTTTGTTGAAAATATTGCCAAATAAATTGCCGTACAAAGATTTAAGAAGACAAAACACTGTCAATATGTTGCTGAACAGATAAATTTTACTACATGTATTTTGTTTGCTTCACACCAAGCTCAACAATCGTTAAGTTATATGGTGACGACCAGTTTATATTTGTGGAGTTACGTATACACCTGGCGCAAGTAAACTTAAACTTTCTCACATAACCAGCTTAAATTCCAACAAGGTTCTAACCTGCACTGATGAGAGGTGAGAGACTCGATGGTTTAAAGCAAAGTACTGTAACCATTTGTTTATGGTGACACACTTTACTATTCCGTTTAACTATTGCAAACTTCTACATTAGCAGACAGGTGGTTAATATGATATCTTTGGTATCCACATAATGTGCAAAATATTTCCAGGAGTAGAAGATCTCGAGGACCTAAACAAACAGAATATAACTTACCTCAGAAATACATTTAGATAGTTCTGCTATAACTTGATATCAGTCATTCGCACAGTGGAACAATTTCATTAGAACCCTTTGCAGTCAATATATGTAATTGGGACTAACCGATTACATCAATAAAGGAAAACGTTAACACCTAGAAGGTGCATGATATATTATACAGAGCATTTAATGGCTCTGCGGAAGTGTGTCTTAAGACGGATGGCTGAGGGTTCGAATTTCAGTCGGGGTTTTTTCCTGATTATCATGAGATATTATATTGAAATGGTAAAGGTAACGCACGGCGAGGAATCTCATGATTGCTGTAAGGAATACAAATAGAGGGTTGGACACGTGTATTCCAGAGATCAGGTGGGATCAGATGCCTAGGAGGGGTAAGCACTCCCTGTCGACCGATCACAAACGCCGTTAACCCTATGTCTTGATCAAACAAGCAGTTATCTGTAGTCAAAATCAGTTTGTGATGAACTACATAACAATTGGTAAATAAGATATAAACAAGGAACAAGATGTTTTTTGTGAAACACTGATGCTTCTAGATGGCTATAAAGAGTACCACAACAGTAATGTTTATCTTATGTAGATCAAAGTAACGAGGTCAAAAGTTTTGGTACCAACAGAAAGTCTTGTCTCAAAAAGTACAAGTGGAATATAAAAACCTTCTCACTTACCAAGCAGAAGTTATGGCCAATATTAAAGGTTTTTTTTTTCAAAAGTCCAAGGTCAAGATCATGACGTAAAAAGTATGGTACCAACAGAAAAGTTTTGTCACAAGGAATAACACATGTTAAACATTAACGCCATATCACTTGCCATTCACAAGTTATGACCAGTGTTAAAGTTTTTGCGGACAGACCAAAACCTTTGAGCCCTCGAACCTTTGTTGAAGGGGGGGGGGCATGAAAATGAAATGTTGAAGACACAAAAGAACATTGAAATAGGAAACGGACAAAACCACAGAACACACACACAAGAAAAAAAAGATTTAATTAGGAAAAGTTTACCACGTAGAAGCGAATCGAAACCTTTTTAACGCATCAATTTTACTTCAAATATTTTGATAAAACAGGGACAAATATAAATTTGTTCAATTAATCTACATATGTGATTCTTACAGGAATCTAAACAGATTTACAACGATTTATCTTTCTAAATGGTGTGCAAAGCCAAGGAAAGACAATGTGTAAATCCCAAATGATACACCTAAAGAAAATAACACAGCCATGATAAACTATTCTATAAAAGACTGACTGATCCAGGTTGCAAATCCCATAGTTAGTCTCTAAGCAATATTGTTTTCGCTTTTTATATGTAAATCTTTTTCATCTCATTCAATGTTCTGTTTCTTGAATTATTAATTCATCGACCCCTAATGCCACATTAACACAGGCCCTTTTCATTCACTGGAAGAGTGTACTTTGATATTCCAGGGGTTAATGTCAAATTTTGAACGTACATTTCACTTCCTGGTTGGAGTGTGATAAAATGGTGCAATAAAGATACGGAACTGACATTGAAGTTTAGACTTTGATCTTTTGCTGGATTACTCGGCATTCTTCGTTAACTTTTATCACAAAGAATGTAGAAAAAGGTATTCCAATTTACGATATCATTGCTCACTTATTCATTTCTTATCCAACATTATGGCATTATTCGAAAGTTAGATGGACCTACGAAAGTTTCATTTATTTGATTTATGCTTCAAAGAAATATTCGAAGATTGTAGACAATTTGGGTTATTGAGAACTCCGGAATTACACTAAAAAAAAACGAGAGTACTAGGATGAGTTGGACTTGAAGCGGAACAGTTATATTTACACAATTCACACAAAAACACATAAAACGAAATAGTTACACAAGAACCCATATAAAAACAGGTGAGTCCGGGTGCCCCGGAATGGTAAGTAATTCCTACTCCACACGCGGTACCCATCTTGCACCTTTGTTTCGAGTCTAATCCTGCAATAGTCATAAACGAGAATATAAGGACTGTATTAGGTGTACGACAAGGGGAACATTTCCCTCATCATTTGTAACATCTGCACCATATAGGATGAACATAAACAGTACCCCTCTAACAAGAAGAAAATATCAACAAACGCGCAATAAGTTTAGACTACCGTTCAACCTATTAAAAGAACTAGGACAGCGAGAAAAAGATGTTGAAAATCGGACAAAATAACCGCTACCTGAAATTAATATGCTGTAATCTGTAAAATAGTCACGGACTTTAAAACTTAAACTTTTCAGTGGTTCCAAGGCTCAAGAATCTCGTTTGTCTGCGACAAGTCTACTTTGGGGTCATACAAGTAATTGCTACTTCTCACTTGGTCATTAGAACAAGTGGAGTTTTTGTACATAAAATGCATTCAATAAAGATTGTTTACAAAGACATGGATGGCAAACAGTTACAGTAATTAGATAAAAAATATGTTCAACTGAATAGATCAATAAAAAGATTTTGTAATGCACACAAAATAACCACAATTTCTCTTAGTACAACAGAATGTAAGCTAATGTTGCACACAAACTTTGAACAAGTGTTCTTGGCATTTGAACAAAAATATTTCACGACTAACTGGCCTACGGTCATGATAATTGACCCCTGTATAGTGAAATGACCAGTCTCGAAGGGAGAGTGAGCTGCACATTGCATTAATAGTTTTATCTTGTTCTTACTTTCTTACCAAAAAGTAGGAACTTGGTAGTTTCTTTTGGGTGTTGTCCATATATCAAAAAGTTATCGAGAAATTACTAATGTTTTTTCTGACCAAGTAACATACGTTTTGTTCATTAATGTAAAGGAACACATGCATAGTGCGCATTAAAATGTTACTGTGAAGACATTCTATTAACTCGTACACATTGATTGTGTTACCAAACTCAATGTCCCATTCAGTCTTGGACTCGAGTTTGAGATATTAACACACTCGACAGTTCTTTAAGTTATGTGGTTACGTCCAGTTTTTATTGATGAAGAGAGAACCGGTTGCAAATGTACCAGGGGGATAAACCATCGGCCCTTCGCAAGAAATCTGGTAAACTTTTTCACGTTATAAAATTAAGTTCCAGCGAGGCTTGAACGAGAGTCGAAAGACTAAATTGCTTATAGCGCAATACGCATTCCATTAGGCCAAGGAGGTCCCATTATGAGGTGTCGGATGTATCATTTGTCCATGCTATGATATACAAATCCTGTGAACTAATAACACAAAACACTAAAATTCAGAGGTGAGATTAGGTGCTGTGGAGTAGTAAGCATCCACTGTTGACTGGTCGGTTAAAATGAAAATTGTCCATTACAATTGGAAATAATGTTTCAAAAACCATTATAAACCAACTCTCTATTTAAGTAAAGATGAAGTATTTCTTACTGGTTACTTATTATAATACTGAAATGTATGTGTCATAATATCACGTCAGAGGGCAACGGTCAGCTGTTTCACCGGCATTGGTGACGTACGTCTCTTTATAAGTCAGCGTTCTTGAGTGGGCTTCTATCTATTATACAAACACATCTTATTTCAATGGAAATTTGTGAAACTGCTTTAATATTATTAGGAACCTATAAAATTCTATCAAATGAATCTTGTATGGGACATTGTGGGAGTTTTTGGTTTAATCAAGTCAAGATACAATTTCACTTGATATTAAGTAGAAGTCATTTAAATAAATTGCATGTACATTAAAATGCGTGGTTAATTCAGTATGTTTTTTTAAAGTCAAACCGCAGTAATTGTTGCCCCTGTATAGAATGAGCGTTTATTGATAAATTGAAAAATGATAATGGCGATAGAAGAAAGAATACATGAAACATGATATCACCATAAAAATAAAAGGTGTATATGTGTGCGTTACTATTGAGGTGTAGTGTGTTGGATATCATTAACGAGTTTATCAATTAAAATCAATATCCTTTTTTTATTTATTTTTTTGTAGAACGTTCTGCAGTAGGTGTGTGTGATCTAGGCAACATTTGTACACCTCTGTTGAATATTAAATAGTGTATCTTAACAAATCCTATACAAAACGAACAATGACATGATGGTTTCATTAGATAAGTTCACTGCAGGGGGCCTTAATAGACCGAAGAAAATCGAATTTCAAATTTGCACAACAAATGTGAGTACATCCACCGTGGTCTTGAATTTATCCATTCTATACCTATGCTCTTTAATAACAATGTTATGGAAATCAAACCTTTATTTTTTTATTTTTATGTTCAGTATTTAGTTTCCCTTTGTTGCTTTATTGTACACTTGACAATACCTCGGTGATTTCGTATCTTGTGGGTTTTTTTCTTGTCCGAGAACTTCTATTTAGAATTTATTCAGAACCTGTCCCCCATAAGTTATTCGTGGCACGATAGACTGTCAAATTTGGGTGTGATGATGTTATTAATGTAATAGTAGTGGCTGATAGTGCGATATTATACTCATCAAAACTACGTTACATGTAAGAATAAAAAATGGCTGTGATTCTTACATCAGAGGGACGGGGTATCTAGGATGATAGTTTGTTTTTTTTAGCTGAAGGTGCCGTTCGACATTTCTCACAAGTGTAAATTGTCGTTTTTCAGAAATTTACGTCATGTTTAATTATAAATTACCATGACTTCAAAATAAACTGCAGAATTGAGTAACTATCAAGTATAAAATGAATTTAAAAGTGAGTTTCAATGATCAATGAGTTTGGACTTCCTTGCATTGTGAGTATAGATATATCTTCCGTAGATACATTTATATGCTTTTTAAATGTCAATAATACCTGTTTCGTATAACATAAAGCACAATTATTTCTCATATAGAGAATGTGATTAGTCTCCATGCACCGTGTTTTATCCGACCTAGACATACAAATCAGATCAATAACTAAACTATGCCAATGTCGTCGAACTCGATATCTTAATGAACTATGGAGGTTTCCATGAAGCATTGCCGATGGATGCAGTATGCCAATGGGAGACGACTCTGACTCCTCCTCAACACTTGGTCTCATTCCGTTTTGGGATTGACAGTTAATATTCAGGCGGAGACTTGTATCATATGGGATTTAGAGTGTCGATTATCTTTGATTCTTCAATGTTTGAGTAAAAACTGTAAATGATAAGGTTTCTCAACACTGATGACCGTAACGGGCACTTGCACTTCATTGTCTGCTATATGCTTGATCCGAAAGTTGTCCCTGATCAATCGTCTCAAATATAATTGCGTCTTCTCAATATCTAGTGTACTGCATTATAAACAGTCGAGCCAGGCATTTAGAAAGATAAATGATTTATGATCTAGAAACATAAGCCAATTTCTCAGAAGTAAACATTTTAACATCGGATAATTATTTTGAACTTGCATGAGTCACCTGTATTTGGTAACGTCTCCATAAGTAAGTGAGAAGTTCTTCAGTGGGACGTTAAGGATATCAGTAATACAAACACAAAGAGTTAAATAAGACAATGGATGACAGATACTGAAGTGCTACTTCCCTTTTCTTATCATTGTTCATATAACCTTCCATGTATTTTCTTTTTTTTTTACCTATTGCTTTGATGGTTATATATTTAATTTACATTTTATATGCTTTACCAACTTCCATGAATCTGTTGATTGTGTTATTGATATTAGGCCAGACCTTGGAATATGTTAATTTTGAAATGCGCAGATTCAAACTGAACAAATTTTGGCCAATTCAAATGCTTTTATTGCGTGCATCTAATGGGAATCGAGCCGTCGTTTCTCTGATATAGATTGTCCATCCTGTCAATGTATAAGTGTTTTCTTTTCACATTGAAGACAAGATTGCTTTAAAATCAATTCGTCGTATTCTCTTTTTGCCATAAAAGAATTGACATTTTTTCAAATACCTTCCCATAAAGTACAATAAACACTTATTGGAGCTCGATAACTCTCTTTTTTGAATTAATGAATATCGGGTACAAAAGAGATATATAGAATACATCGTAGACATTTGTTCATTAGCAGTCTCAGCTTACAGCTTAGTTTTTATCTAGAGTCAGCGACGTGTAGATAACGAGTGACATTGATTATCAATAATATCATCAGTACCGCGCAGGCTTAAATAACATCAATCTAATATCAGTCCATGTTGATTGAAAAAGACTTGTAAGTTATGGGATATGAGACAAGGGGACAGGGTTGTTTATATTTACGAGTTCAATATTCTTCTAATTCTGTTTGAATATTGTAGACCTAAGTGTATGAGGCTCCTGGATGACATGACAGTTATCTTCATTCGGTAATACCCTCTTTACTTGTTGTGAACAGGGGCTAGGTGAGACTACATCTTTAAGTACGGAAATAGACTGAGGTTACCAGTGAGTATTTAAACAGCATTTGCATGATATTTTTTTATTTGATTTTCTCTTTGTTAAACTCGCGTGAGAATTATGTTTGAATTGATCACGAAAGCATAGTTGAATTTCATTTAATTTGCAAACATTGTACAGTTGTCAGTTCAATTATCGCTGATATGTCGAACTGGCATACGTACAATTATTCAATATTTAAATTCAATTTAAATTTTGCTCATACATTGTTATTACAACAGATTAAATGTACCGGGAGGCATTTAAAACTCTGTGACTTTTTACTGATCTGTCATATGGATTTTAGTCACAAAAATATTAATCTGATCACCTGGTTGTCATCGCTGTCCAATTTTTTAAACATCTAAAATAGTTTATCTATAAGCCAACAACAATATTAATTTAGGAAACATTTATTGATTTCTGAGTTGTAAATCAAACGTCGAATTACTCATATACATGTTTGTAATTCCCATGTTTATGTTGCAACATGGAAACTGAACAGGTGTAATAAAAATATTTAAACGGCCAAATGTATGTACATCTGACAGCCAAAGACTTAAGTAATATGGTGTATTTAGTGTTACCCTTAATTTCTTGTAATACAATGTATTTAGTGGTACCCTTTATTTCCTTTTCGATTTTAATTCATCTGAATTTGACTGTGGTATCGCGGCGGGCGTGACCGATCATCTGGGGGGGGGGGGGGGGNNGGGGGGGGGGCTATTCCTCCATGGCACCTGTTCTCACCCCTGGGGTTTTCAGTTTCGTGTTTGTCAAATATTCACTCATTTGTATATTGCCTACTGATTACTTTTATGTTACCCTGGTATCTGTGATTTCCACATTCATCAAGGCGAATATTCCCTCAGATATGATTACAAATGATTCATAATCAACTTGTACTTACCACATGTATCTCGCTTTCGTATGAAGATAATCTGGCGAATTTTGAGCACTTTTTATTTTAGAATTTTAATTTCAATATCCTATTCGAATTTTAAGAATGTTGGATGTGGGGTTACGCATCCTGCCTACAGTTTGTGCTATGGGACGTTATAAATTTATCAATACAACATAGCACTGAGGACACAGCACTTACAATTGATATGTCAAGAGGCTAGATATGATTAAATACCATTAGCCAGGAATACAAAAAATATAAATAAGATGTTCAGTCTTTTAATTACTTTTCATCCCCACCCATTGAAGTGGAACAAACTAAGATCTACGGACCCCTCGATGAGGGTTAAGTGTTAGGTATTTCTTGACGTAGCGCTATTCAGAAGAGCTTGATTTTGATATAATGATGTGACAGTGTATTTGTGACGATTTAATATTCATTTATCATAGTTCGGTTTTGGTATATTTCTCCTGCTTTGTGCAAAACATATTCACTTTGGTTAAACATATATCATACTCTGACAGCTGAAGTGCTTTATGTAAATGGTATTTAAAAGCCCTTACTATACAGCGCGGTAGACGAGTGTTTGATTTTTTAGAGAAGTAATTGTTAAATACAGGAACAGTTAAAGGAGATCCCCACTTAAAACGCCAATCATACGCGATATGTGTATTTTCTGTTCACTGTTAATGAATGTCAATAAAAGATTATCATGCAGGTGACAGAACGGCACATCTAAATATTATGGAAACGCCAGCATTTACATCTATTATGATCGTGGACAAAAATCATTTAAAAGAACTTTCCTTTTTATCTTCAGTTCTCAGTTAAGTTCGTGGATTGCTGAAGTCACGGTCGTCAGGGAGTCTGGATCCAGGATATGTGCACCTATTGACTGTAAGTAACTTCGTATTGCATTTATTTATCCCTTTTTGAAAGATACAGAAAGTATAAGTTTTTTTCTATCAATGCTCGTTAAATGTATTTTTACCTCTAAGCTGATGGACAAACTACTACTCTATATCTGTCATTTTATCTTTTAATGTTTCAATTGTATGAATAATACCGAACAACTCAGTATTCAACTTGTTTTAAGATTCTTTACCTCAAGTTAACAAAGACTGCTTCATCCGCGTATTTTCAACATTATTTACAAATAAATGTACTCATTCATATCGGTTATCCAATATATTCATGTAATTGCAATTATATTACATATTTTCAAGGTAGTTCTTTACAAAATGTTCAAGACATGAAGCGTTGCTATTACGCCTTTGTTTTTCAATCATGGTGTGATATGAAATAGTTTCCCCATGATGTTCATCATATATATGCAAATGAAAGTATAAATTCCTTATCTATAAAAAAAAGTCTTGCGTGAATGATTTCATTACGGTCATGCATTTGCTTTTGTTTTATTAAGCTTGGGCACTTTGACCTCCTGCATCAATACTAGTCGTCAGCCAAGGTCGGCTATCATCCTCGTTTTACCTCAGATTTCACCTATGAATCTATGAATTATGTTCCAAATGTTTTTAAATGAGAGAAAATATAGCCTTTATTCTAGCTAAAAACCCTCCTCCCTATATTACACTACCAACCGAGGTATTTGTCAGGGTTCTTTTTACTTACGAACTGACACGGGTTTTCAAAATGGGATATTTATCAATGTCAAACCTATAAATTTTGAATAGTAGTGCGTGAAAGTAATTGAGTCCTAGATATCTTAAAAGAAAAAAAACTCCAAAAAAAAAAAAAGAAAAGGAGAAAGAAATCTTAGGTATGCATTCCATAAGTTCGCTGATTATTGATCTTAATTATATGAATAAATAACTACTTTTCAGCTTAATTTTACATTTATTATCGTTAAGTCAACATATTTATCATTCGTCTCCAAAGTCCAACTTGGTCTATTAAGTTTTATACGCCCCAGTTATCATCGATTTATTGAGAACCAAAAATAAAAAGTCGAGTATATTATATAACTGTGAAATCACATTATAAACACGTTTGAGTTTTTCAATACCTGCATTGTTCAAAGAAAAGCGAAGTTCAAATGTTATGTACACATATTAGATATCGTTCATACAAAACCGATATGTGTCGAGTGCTATATAAGCAGTGGCAATATTATAGTTTGAAGCAATTGAACGATTTAGAATAGGTTTTATTTAAACGAATGATAAATTAAAATCCACACAATGAGTCATTTGATATCATCTCAAATTTCTGGAAAATGTATAGAACTCGTATGTCGTACATCTTCTGAGTTTAAAAAAGGGAAGAAGTGAAAAGATAAAACGGCGAAATTAGGAACTCTTTCTTGTCTTACCACTGGCTCGTCCAAACTATGCTGTGGTTCGCTGTCCCTGTATTTCGGATGAGACAGTAAAAACCGTAGGTGTTGGCACGTGAAAGAACCCTCCCTGCTCTACGGCCGTAAGTCCCAAGCATAGACAAAACTTGTCGCCCTTCACCGGCACACGGTGACTTCTCCATATAAGTGAAAGATTCTCGAATGGGACGTTAAACAACAACACAACCATCCAAGCACTGGCTCGTTCCCCCTACACCTTTCGATCTAAAGATGAGTTAGCTGCAATGGATCCACGACGGACCAAAATGTTTGAGTGATAACCAATTCCGTCGTCCCTCCAGCCAATTGTAGCTTAAAAAGGGGAAAGAAGAAGATGCCACGGGACATTCAAAGTTTAAATCAGCGACAGACAATACCGCGGCCAAAATAAATAGAGACATCACTACAAACAGTTCTACTTCTAAAGTAGAGTAACACGAATCACACTTAAACCGGGGGGTGAGAAATCAGCGACAGACAATACCATGGCCAAAATAAATAGAGACATCACTACAAACAGTTCCACTTTTTTGACTCAGCGACAGACAATACCATGGCCAAAATAAATAGAGACATCACTACAAACAGTTCTACTTCTAAAGTAGAGTAACACGAATCACACTAAAACCGGGGATGAGAAAATGACGAAAACAACGGATCTTCAGACAAATGTGTCAGGATACTGATCTCAACCTAGATACCTCTGTCGTGTGACGTAAGAATTGTCCTATGGCATTGAATATGAAGTTCATATCTTATAGCCTAATCTATACACCATCTTTTGGTACTTTTTTATGATGTTCACATTTACCAGACAGGTAGTTTTTATTCATTCAATTTTTTATACATTGTATATGTTTGATATATTTCTGTAAGGGGAAAATCACATTCTTACCTGATCATAATTTGCTGACATGCAAATTTAGTTGTATTTTATATTGCCTATTTACTTGATTTCTCCGATACTGTTTATTTTAATTTGATCGCCATTTATTAGTTTCGTAATAAATGACAATGGGGGTTAAAATGATATATTTCTGGTAAGTATGTTTCCCTGCATGATCGATATCAATATTATTACGTTTTAAAAGATAATGATATTAATCACCATTTCATTTAAATTACAAAGTGAACATTTTCTTTCACAACGTGGAATATGGTACCATCTTGCAGTCTCTATTCGTAGTTCAACATTACAACACATATATTTACACAAAATATTAGTATTTTAGATATCTTTCTAAACACAGTGTTGTGTTGAAAATTTTATAGTATATGGCTTTGGGCGAATTAAAAATATCACTTTGCCATTTCAGTACAAGTTGATAATACATTATTTTACGCACAGTATTCTCTAACCAATCAATCCTAGGAAATGCATGAGATAACCAAATATAAGATAATCCACAATCATCAAGGATATTTTTTATACATTTAATCCACGGTGTACACGTAGTCTTAAGCAAAAGAGAATATAATTTTGTACACAATTTGTTAGAGGATACCAGTTTTGCCCAGAGAGTAATCATCCGTGCTTTAATATTTATAGCCAGGGGGTATCTACCTATTTCACCATATACCATATTATTCGGAGTTATTAAGTTTCAAAATATATTTACAAAATTTCGAATGCAATTTCTCTACTACATCTCTGTTTGAAAAGCCCCATACTTCACAGCTGTATAATAAAATTGGTGAGACAATTTTGTAGAATAGATCTAATTGACAATCAAGTGGCAAATTATGTCTTCTACAATTAGAAATTACACTGTACATAGCTTTGTCATACGAATATTTATCACGATCCCGAAAAGCCCTTGTTCTTGAAAAGAATACCCCCTAAATAATGAAAGTCATTAACAATTTCAATATCAGAACCATTATAAACAAATTTTAAATCTGTGACAAGCATGATACTTGTATTATCGAAAATAACAGTTTCAAAACCTACTAGGGATTTGTAAAGAATGAATGAGGAAAAGCAAATTAATGTTATAGCTACACTCCTTGGTACCTATTACTTAATTCTGAAGGCCATGCTTGAAAGCAAAATATATAAAGTACCCCTACATTCTCTCACCTTTGCGAGTCATAATAGATACAAGAAATAAATATATCGGATGCAAGAATCCTCAGAACTAACAAGTATTTTTATTATTTCATACAGTACCCGTGCATTTAAAGCTTCTACTCTTACTGCAAATCTCTCTACGAGTTTCTTTGGCCGATTTAGTATGAAAGATAAACCACGAATTTAACTAGAAGATTGAAAATAAACACACACTTACTAGATGGATGTCAGGTATTAATCTAACAGCAGTAGGTAAGGTAGGGAAGTACTTTTTTATTTACTAAGATTCCACAGTTTATTTGTCGTGCTTTTTCTCTTACATCCATGAATAGATTAAATTTATACCCACTGGTGCATATTACGTTAACATCGGATTAAAGTAATTAGGTTTATTCAATCCCATTTCGATTTCTAAAACGAGCTTTTTAAGGAAAGAATCTTAGATATATCCAAATTAAACTTTTTTCATCAATTTTATGAAATGCATTTTTTACAAATTACACTGGTAACAGAAAATGGCGTTTCCAATAGTTGTTTATTTTCTATACATAGAAAGATTTCGATGCTTCGCATATTAAACCAGCATCTGTTAAAAGATAAGAGATAAGAATGATCTTGACCTATAACGAAATTGTCTATCAGTTATTCAACAACAATTTCTGTGTATCTGTATTCATAATTTTTGTTTTTTTTCTGCTGTTCCAGAATCATGATTAAAATGCAGCAGCAACACAATAACCGACTGAGCTTAGATTCGGACACCCGTGGCAACATAAGGTTGGACTATAGCGACACCTACCAGGAGAATGATATCTTAGACTTGGAATTAGAGGATAAATTACACAGTCTGCACAGACAGCGATACAGAGCTGGCATCGATCGTGACGAGTCATTGAAAAAAGCTAGAAAAGCTGCAGACGACATCAAGTCATTAAGTAAAGCAATACAGAAAAAAGAGGGCAATACAAGTGCTGATATAGTAGTCAAAGAAAACAAATTAAGTGACTCAACTCAAAGTGTAGATAAGAAACAAATAGTGAAAGAACATGTACGCATAGAAGGTCACGAAGAAAATAGTTCTTTGGATATCATTCCGCGCACTAATTCGAGGACAAATCACATCCCTGAGGATGAATCTGACGCTAAAAGTTTTATAAAACCGGTTAATATTGCAATGTTTAAATTATCTTTAAGAACGTTTCAGAAAACTGTGACTGAAAAAAAGACTAGCGAATTTCTTACTACACCTAACAGGCCGTTACACAGAAAAAGAACCACTTCCGCTCTGCCATCATATTACCGTCCCCGCGGTGTAGAAAACTTATTGTCACGTCGTAGTCGTCCTAATACTTCCGGTAACACGTTAGCAAATGAACGGCGGGTTTTAGAGGCAATGGATATCCATCCTGTTGCATTGATAAATATTAACATTCTAAAGCGTAAAAAATCCAGATCGAGGCGGGAGTTGGAAGAAATAAGTAAAATTCAACAGGAGGAGAAATTCGGAAAGCTGGAGAGAATAAATGAAGAGAGGAATAAGAAAATTGAATGGGCAAAAGGAGGTGTTGAACTGGAGAGGAAGATCCGAGCTTTTATACAGGATATTGACCACTTCAACAAGAAAGCAAGACCATCCAACTTTTCTCTAATTCAGTATAGGTCAGGGTCGGTTGTAATATGAGCGGTATTCTAAAATGATTCACAAAATCATGCGTTTCTTTACATTTGTCTTTACTAGATCCGGATTCTATCGTTCTGAAAGACTGAGTATAAAGGACACTACTGTCTCGTTGTCTGCGCCTGGATCTTGCTATTCCTACATTCAAAACATACAGACTAAGTTTAGACGTTGTCATATGTGATGATTCCAGTTCATGCTATTTTGCATAGGAATTGAAGATTCGGGATATATCGATCTCGTTTTCTCCATTTGTCTGCTTATCTGTAAAACACTGAAACATCGGTTTTGAACGGTACTTTATGGGGTTTTCATATTTCACATGTGTATGTCTCCTGACATTCACTTTTTCACCGGTCTGTCTATTGATAACACTTTTCTTATTTGTTTTGTACCATAATGTTTGAACTCCTGACCTTGACCTTTGA
>JACSZP010036735.1:0-13013 GCA_016161895.1 Pinna nobilis | reverse complement strand
AGATCTAGAACACAGATACAAGAAAGCCAAAACAGAGGGAAGACGAACCTTCCGCTACAGTCTACGACTTCGGCAGTGCCGAGCACAGTCAAAATTTGTCACCCTTCACCGGCATACGGTGACGTCTCCATATGAGTGAAATATTTTTGAGTGGGACGTTAAACAACAACGCAACAACTACCTCCATTATAGCTTGTTTTCTGAGTTTATCGAAGTCTACGTTCCGTTGCCTTTGTGCTTTCTTCATAGAGACTATTTCTTTTTTAATATCTTTGTAGTTAAACTTTTGATAAGGTATCCATCCATCATGGAGATCAATGCTCCGTCAGTCATCATCATCTTGAGTCATACAAAACAAAATTCAGATTTTGCAGCGTCATTTTATTTATAGGTAAGATTTTCACCTGTAGATTTATGTTACACAGGTCCGTATTTTACCATGTATCACGCCTCAGCACGCTTGATTTTATTATAACAATATAAATTGTTATATCATTTACCGCTAGATATCGTACTAAGAGAACTAACTTGAATAGTTCCGAACATGCTGCAATAGCCAATGAAAACTGATCTTACTCCCACAACAGGATTTTAGAGATAAGGACTCAGTTGCATTGTTCAATTAACTTGTAGTTAGCCGCTAGCCTTGTGGCTAGCTTGTTAAAAACTAGCGTGTTTTTTGTGAATTATATGGTTTAATGCTATTGCGAAATTGTGTAGTTATCTAATTATGAGTAAACTAATAAAAGTTATATTTTAGAGTTACAGCCACCACAAATTAAACCATCAGTAAGTTCATAGTAAAATTTACCTACGAGTTAAAGTATTGTCCAACTGGGTCCAGGACCTTTCATTGGTTAAAATCAATGTTTTATTTTTAGTTGATATTGCTCTTTTTAAAATAAAATACTTTAGGTATATTTATGAAACGATCACCCATTCCTCAAGAATAAAATTTCTTTGTGGAGCAGGTGAGTGTAAGTAGTAAACGTTATGATTTTTTGTTTGTTGTTGTTGAACGTCCCACTCAAGAATATTTCACTCATATGGAGATGTCACCGTGTGCCGGTGAAGGGCGACAAATTTTGCCTGTGCTCGGCACTTATGGCCGTAGATTAGGGAGGGTTCTTTAATATGCCAACACCTACTGTGACACGGGACCTCGGTTTTTACTTTCTCATCCGACAGACAGGGACGGCCAACCGCGGAGTGGCGCCTGCGGGAATCGAACCCCTGGCCTCTCGACTGGAAGTCGAACACGCTAACCACTCGGCCACGGAGGCCCCAGTAGTAAACGTATTTACCTTGCATTTTAAACGAACGAGCTATTTCGTATTGATTGACACTGCAAATAGGGTCAGTAGCACGACGTTTATCTCCACCTTCGAGTTCACCAGGGAGGTATAAGTACCTGACTTTAGTCTAGGGAGGTGTCATTGGATGAGATTTTACGTGTTAATCTCCTTAGGTGCTTTGGTCTCGGCATTTGTAGCTTTAACAACATTTACCCATTCCTTATTTCGTTCTTGTTTCTCCGTTTCTTCATCGTATTGATAGGCAAACAATCGTTCTCCTAAAGTTTTGTTGAATCTCTCGAATATGGCCTGATCCCTATGAATGTCTACTCTATCACGTCTTAGAACGTGTAGAAGTCACGTATAGAAACTTTATGCTTCGCCATTAAAGTCGATACGACACCCATGAATTCTCGTGCGAGATCTACTTGTAACATCTTTGGATAATTCAGAGTAGATCGTTTATGCATTTTTTCGAATGCATCTGCTGCCACTTAACTATCCTAAGAAAGATTCGTCTCAGCTTCCTTTTTTCTAGTGCCTATGTCGACCACGGTCAATGAATATCTGTATGTTTATTACCCATCGTGTGGTAGAAATAATAAGTCGGCTTGTTGCATGGCGTTGTTTTCTTCTTCTTCGAATTTCGGCCTCACGATCTTTTTTGGAGCCGGTAAATAGATTTACCACATATCCTGCTTTTTGAGATAATTAAATGCATCTTTCTCGCTGACTGTGGCGGCTTTAGCTAATTTTTTATTGTCCCCTTTCCTTTCCTGAGGACTGCAATAGATGCTCTTCATTCTCGATTCCATTTTTATTGTAAGTAAATTTAAATATTAGGGAAAAGATAATGCATCCATACCCACCTTGACGAATAGAAACTCTCTGCCTTTTTATATTTCGATGGAACGTTAAAATCACTCAAAATAGGCTCTGCTTCTAATTCGTCGTTATTTGTCAATACAGAGTACATTAGCATCTCTTGGTCTACTTGCTTAAACGTATAAGTAGCGTGGTTTTCTTTTCTCAAAAGCTCGTTGACGTAGTCTAATCTTTTCGTGAGATATAATAATGCCGTTTGCACTCCCCGTTACCTCTTGGGCATAACCCGTGATATATAAGATTCTTTATCCACATAATTCTGACTGTAATGAAATCTTTTGAAAGTTGATGCGTTGGACCATCAACTTTTAAAATGCTTTGTTTAATCGAAACACTGCATAAAGCTGCTTAAGTGGTGGAGACTAGTATTTATTCCAGATTCACCCAAACCCATTAAATTCCTTTTCCAATTGTTTGAGGCGAAATTCCCTCATGTAGCTTCTTAGTTGCCCGTAGAAGGGGGTCAGAGAATATTTGACAATGCTCTCTTAAACTCTCGGTTTTTTCCTCGTACCAAATTAGGTACTCAACAACACTTAGTTTAGCATCTAGAATCTCCGTGTACTCTACCGTCCTATTGCGTGGATCAGTTTGTTATTTAGACAATTCCGGTAACGTGAAAAAATAGAGTTATCTCGCTTTATCGATGTAGGCGAGATATTTCTGATACCCACTTTGGTGCTACCAAAGCCAATAAAATCGCAAGACTTTGGCCAAGTTCTTTCAAAGGAAGGATTTCATTGTACATACGTCCCTGTAAACAGCTAAGAACTTTGTTTATGTGCCAAGAATAAGCATGCTTAGGAATTAGCGGTGTTTTGATTGAAATTCCTTTCATAAGATGCTTAACTATGTCTAAATTGCCAACTGCCAAACCTTCAACAAGCGACAGGACAGTTGATATCGCAGATTTTGTTAATTGTCCGATATGGTAATTTTGAGTATGCAGCCATATTAAAAATTCTATTAAAGAGACCACGTATAGCGAAAAGGGGCCAATTTCCCGTTAAAAGCACCCATTTCTTCAAGGAAATATCCTAAGTTGGTTAAGTGTCCGGGCGCCATGCGTGAAGAAGGAGTTGCTTATCTTCTTCCGAAAATACTCTGGAAGAGACCGATCTCCTGTAACCTTCCAACCTGCTAGTTTCAATGTGTTGTTCGCTGCCCCTATTGGAGACAGGGTGCCGTCACGTTCATGGGTAACAAGACTGGTAGATCTACAGACATTGGGAGATCCAAGGGTTATCACGGCTGTGTCTGTCATGTTGGCATGACTAAAACTATCTGCGAGAGGACAAAAATTATATGACCCCAACTATCTGCGTGCCACCCTCTCTTACTTTCGAAATACAACGACAATGATAGCCCGGACACGGGGTCTATGATCGAGCTAGAACATCTGTTGCCATTGCATCGGGGTTCAGTTTCCTACTATAACAGTTTCTTATTAGGGCGTTTATGCTGTCTGCAAAGAGATCTGCGGTAAAAGGTCCCATCACAATTTCGAGACTGGAAAATTGTTGGATTCAGTTTTCAACAGCGAGTCGGCATCAGAATTTTTGATACCTGGGTGATACCATGCTGAAAGAGTTATCCCTCTCGAATAGCCCGGTCCCACAACTGATACCCAAGATCTAACAAACTCTTTGGTTTTGTCCCCCTCATCTTGTTTATATAGGCAACTACTACTTGAATGTCAGTTTGATTCAAAATATGTTTGTTTTTCAGGTTCTTTTGTATAACTTTGGAGAGCAAAATTGCTCAGATTGGTTTCAGATCTAACAAATTTATGTGAGACTTTTTTCCTTGGGAAGCTATATTTTCCATATGTTTGATCCCAGAAAGTGAGATTCCCATCCCAACTGACTTGGGTCTGATTGTATAACAAGATAGGGATCGGGATTTTATGAGAACCATGCATTTCAAAGTGTTGTCTCCCACCAAAGCAACTCCTTCTTCGAATATACGTCCAGGGCAATTTTGTAATTGTAATCACCCCTTTGAGGAGAGTTCTGGTTTTCAGAACTTGTAAATTTTGGAAAGGGGGGCTGGAAAAACGACTTGAATAGTTGGTATGAGCCGACCTAATAGTTTTTGCTAAGTGGCGAGTAGACATCTGTTGACTTGACTGTTTAGTAATTCTCAACATTGGCTTCGGGCCCTTACAACTTTTTCCTTTGGAAATGACACCATCATCGTTTCTGACTGAATCGTGAGGGGCCTCCTTGGCCGAGTGGTTAACGTTTTCGACTGCGAATCGGAAGGTCCGGGTTCGAGCCGCGTCAGCGCCACTCCGCGGTTGGCTGTCCCTGTCCTTCGGATGAGACAGTAAAAACCGAGGTCCCGTGTCACAGTAGGTGTTGGCACGTTAAAGAACCCTCCCCGCTCTACGTCCACCAGTACCGAGCATAGGCAAAATCTGTAGCCCTTCACCGGCACAAGATGACGTCTCCATGTGAGAGAAAAAGGAATTTCTTTTGATGGAGAATATATATATATATATATCGTTTTTGCTCCAAAATGAATATATCCCTTAACTACAGCGTCCATATTACTGTTACGTGCTGTAAAGTTGCCGTTTAGTCATTATATTTACTTAACACGTACCTTTTTATTTTGGTCACTGAAATAAGTGAATCTGGAATCTGAATAAGTTATCTGGTAACTTCGCAAATTACTAATATGGTTTGCATTATCAAAAATGTCCCTATATTGAGTTATTAAAATATCAGACTTAGATCTTGTCTGCTTAATTTGTTTTACTTGAGTTATGTTGATTACTTGGGTAGATAATAACAGATATAACATATAATATGACCAGATATTCAGTAATGCATGTATATTAGATTATATCAACAGACAAAACTAGTTTGAATTTGTCCACTTATTGTTTCCGGTTTGTTCAATATGTTTGTATCCCCGATGGGTTCAAATACACAGTGCTGCAAATAACACAAATCACTGTAGCACTTCCTGTATAAAAGAGTATGAATACAGGATGCTTATCAACATAAACATTATTATGTCACTGAATCGGAAAAATGACATTCCAGTACACAATTATTGTAATTGTTGGATTATTGAATATAAGGTAAGGATTCTGAAATTTTGTATGTATGTATGCATGTATGCATGTATATATGTATATATGTATGTATGTATGTATGTCATTGATAAATATGAACAAATTTCAATGTCATTATGTAGTACATATCATATATTCTCGCCCTAGAAATATACACCAGTGGAGAAGGTCACGCTTAAATGACACAAACAAGCATACTCAAGCTCTTAAATTAAGGCAAATCAAAATGTTAGGCCGGATCCATTCAACAAAACATAGAAATCGAATTAATCAATTAATTATTCTGAGGAAATCTGAAATTTATTGATCATTGAGCGTGCAAAAAGTTTATCAGTCTTTCTTTAAATTTGACAAGGTTCAATTTTGTGAATTTATTCTAATACAGTGACAGAGACAGAGAGATATGATATGATATGATATATTTTTTCAGTCTTGCTGCAAACTCGACTGGCTGTCTTGTTGGTCAATATACGACAATCGATGGGAACTGTATTGGTGAGTAATTTTGTGTTTAACATTAGCCCCCTTTTTTATAAATGAATTTGAAATATGTAGTACCTCAAAATCACGATATCAGATATCCGTTACAGCAGAAAGTATTTCACACATAACAAATGCAAACTACTACAACTTCCCATTACATTATATTATAATCCACAATGATTAAAAACCTTCTTTCCTTTGCGTTGTGGACAAATCTATTGCCAACATAATTTCATTAAACAAAGAACAACGAAGAGTATGAGCTCACGAAATATAAAGCGCATTAAACAAAAGTGTTTGCTTAGGTAATGTATCTACTGCTTGGTGTAGCCCCGTTTGTCCGGTGACAATGTTTACGACACTGAAAAGAAAGGTATGGTATCGTATTGTTGTTTAACGTCCCACCAAGAATATTTCACTCATATGGAGACGTCACCGTGTGCCGGTGAAGGACTACAAATTTTGCCTATGCTCGGCACTGCTGGCCGTAGAGCAGGAAGGGTTCTTTAACGTGCCAACACCTACTGTGAGACGGAACCTCGGTTTTTACCGTCTCATCCGAAGGACAGGGACAGCCAACCGCGGAGTGACGCTGACGCGGCTCGAACCCGGACCTTCCGATTCGCAGTCAAACACGCTAACCACTCGGCCACTGAGGCCCTTCTTTCTTCGAATGAGACTGACTTCATACTGGGACTTCTAAATATTAATGACAAGAAGTTAGCCCGGTCCTTTAAACTTCACGTTCCACTATATAGATGACATTATTTCATTAAATAATGCTAAGTTTGGTGACTATGATTATCGCATCTATCCCAATGAACTTGAAATAAAGGATACCACGGAAACTGCAACATCTACATCATATCTCGACTTACACCTAGAGATTATCAGTGAAGGACGGCTGTAAAATCAAACTTTACGACAAAAGAGATGACTTCAAATTCTCTATTGTGGACTTTTCATTTTATGTGGCATTATTCAAGCAGCACCTGCCTATGAACTATATATTTCTCAACTGATAAGATATTCCAGAGCAGTGTTTCCTAGCAGGATTTCCTTGATAGAGGGCTACTTAACCAGGGCTTCTAATGGTTTGATTGAAGTCATCTCTTCGAAAGTTTTATGGTCGCCACCATAACCTGGTTGACCGTTACGGTATATCTGTAAAACAGATGATGAGGGATATGTTCCCCTTGTCAAATACCTAATCCCATTCCACTTTTTCCTCTTTATGACCATCATCGATTGTGACTTATTCCCGTATTCGATGATATATGAAACGGCGTACCTTCATGACCTGGTTCATTAAAACGGTTAATCTGTAAAAACATGACAAGGGATATATTCCCCTTGTCGCATACATAATCCCGATCCCCTTTTCTCGCTTATGACCATCACCGATTGTGACTTATTCTTATATTCGGAAATGTGTGCTTGGAGTAGGAGTTGTTTACCCTTCCGGAACACCTGAACTCACCGGTTTTAGTGGGGTTCGTGTTACGCTATTTTAGTTTTAAGTGTATTTATGTATTTCTGTTTGTAATTTTGTCTCCTTTTTATATCGTGTATATTTAAAAAAGTGTAATCTGTAAATACATTTTAATACATAACTCTATTTGAGGTTCATTTTAATCGGGAACACAAAGATATGAATCCAATTTTTTATCTTAAATAAGCAAGTAGATAAATTATTTGTCATGTATTTAGCTATCAAATACCATCCAAATCTAGAAATGGAACATACAATGCTGAATTACATACTAGTGTCGTTCTATATCTATAATTGATTTGACATATTTTGACATGTACAAAATAACCAAAGGCATACCTTGAGCCATTACGCCGTAAGTCTGAGAATTTTTCTCAAGGTCATTTCTCAGCCAAGTAGAATTCAGTGCTAGTTTGAGTAGGGTACATTCATAAAATTTAGTATTCTCAAGTTTGATGGTGCCAGGTCCAATAGTCCAACATAAAAATTTCAAAGTTGAATGTTGAACTCAATATAATGCAAATGCTTTGCGAAAATCTAAGATGACACATAGGAAGAAATCCCCAGCCAGCACTCACAGACATAACTGAATGAGTGGGAAAAAGTTGTTAATGTTAAAAGGATTAAATCACTGAAAATATAGAATTAATGAATTGAATCTGTGAATCAAGTAGTGTAAGTAAATGTAAATTTGCTAAGGACCAGCAAAGGCAGATTTGATGTAATAAGTTCAGCAAATATATGTACATAACCTGATAAAAACAATGAAGTAAATTGTAATTAAAGAAAGTAATTACTGTCCCGCAACAAATTTTGAAAAATGCTCGGTTTAAGGAAAGTTTGCAGTAGCAGTTGCATTCTGTCAAAAATAATGTTATTCAGATAACTGATTCAGATAAATTGTATCATCTTGATAAACAACGACAACATTACCTTTGTCAAGTGTAGGGTATTTGATCAATGTACCATATAAATATAATTAAGCACCCATTTATTTCTGTCATTTATCCTACTTCTTATTTAAGCTTTCTTTGTTTAGGATAGACCTCAATTTATACCTCAGAAGAATTTGCATACAACAATGTTTGTCATTGGCGAGTTTTTAGATATATTGGTAAAAGTTTATTGTACAGTTTCAAATATTTTTCTGGCACGATATTTATGTCATTCCAAAACTGATAAAACCAGTATTTCAGGAGCACCATCGATTCAGAGTAAAGTACTACTACTATCCCAGCGTATTCTAATTTGACCTTGCAACCATATCTATGCTGATTGTTTTGAGATCCCAATTCAAGCACTAATTACATCTTGCCCTCGCATTCACCATATATATATTCATAGATTCATATGATTTCAATTTATAAGTAAATAGGTTTATCTTGTTGTCAGATATCATGTTTGATGAATTTTTAGAGGACAAAATGTTATGCTGCAATAAATCATATATTCTTTACAGCTTGTCCACCTGGTAAAATTGGCCAAAATTGTTCTCAAGAATGTCAAAATGGAACATACGGTTTTAAATGTGCATATACCTGTGACTGTACGGGTTGTGATCCAGTAACTGGTTGTCCATCAACCACCATTCTATACTGTGTAGTATATATCAATAAAATATACATTGTGCATGTCAAGACGTAATGAAATCAAAGTGAAAATATGTAATAATGTGATATACATGTAATGCGAAATGACAAGTCATTCTTTGGTATAAATAGGCAATATGTAAAATTTTGTTTTCCTATATCTTATCCCTATTTGCACATCGTATTTATCTATAACAATTCCATAATTGCAATTCTCTATTAAACTTACTTTGATAAAATATGAATGAAATTTAACTTATACTGTCTTGAAACAGGTTATTTGTCCGGCATTCCTTGTTGTAAAGTTTCAACCCCTCCCGCGAAAAAAGCAAGGAAATTTAAATAAAAATTCAACAATGCATGGGCAGCATACTCATATTATAGGCAAAAAAACTTATCTCTGAGTTTACTGACTGCATCATATTTTAATACATATTTTCACAGTACATGATTAATAGCTAGCACTTCACAGATGGGGCCGCCATGGCCAAATGGTTAGCGAGTTCAACTTCGAATCGAAGAGTCTGAGGTTCGAATCCGCGCAGCGCTACACAGCGGCGGACCGTCCCTGTCTTTCGGATGAGACGGGAAATACCGATGTCCCGTGTCACAGGAGGTGTTTGTAAGTTAAAGAATCCTCCCTGCTCTACGGCCAGCAGTGCCGATCAGAGGCAAAATATTTACCCTTCACCGGCACACGGAGACGTCTCCGTATTATTATGTCATATTTTATGCCTAGCTCTTCTCGTCGTTCTTCTAAGCACTAGCCCCCTTCCCCTCTCAATTTCGTCCCTAAAGGTCTGCAGCAACATGTTTACATTAAGGAACATTTTTTTGGTTTGTGTTCCTTTGTAATACATAAAACATTACGATACATATTTAATATTGGGAAACAGCGGGTCTGTTGCCGAAATTATAAAAACAAAACTTGAACAATGAACAATGGAATATAAAAATGACCAATAAATTGAAATCTCAAAGTTACCCCTTTGCATATCCTTATTAAATTGTTTTATACAGCTACATGAAATATCCATTCGCGTGCCTCTGCTAAAAAGTGTTTGATATTTGACTAAAATGTTTCATGAAAAACAATTATAATTCAATTGAATATGCCGCCTGAAACATAGCATTACTTACAAAATAGGCGACCTTATAAGAATTCCGTTATATTGTGCATTATAGGGGAGAAAAGGAAATTCTGAGATGCTTACACATTAATGTCAGTGAGAAACGCTGCTACTTCTTTTATACATGTCCTCTAGCATGTGAACGTTTCAAATATAATTATGTTCTCCGTTTTGCGCGTTCGTTTTCATATCACACCTATTCCTTTTCCCCCTCTTATTCCTACTTTCGGTCGTCCGCATTCTTCCTTCATCCTCAAAGTGGTTTCGTTTTGATTGATTTGCACGTGCATGTATTTAGAGCAACTTCCGTGAAGTTTAATTTTTTAACCTCCAAATTGATATTTTCCTTTCTAATTCACAATTCTTCGAAGTTTTGAAGGCAGAAACTTTGTAATTGAGACAAAATTAACACCTTTGACAATGCGACAAACAAAAATGTTTTGATTTAAGTTTATTTTTATTAATATTTTCCTAAAGTGGTAGGAACGTCCACTTTAGATATAAGCTACAATGGAAGCGACTTCCTGTTTTATTAGCGAAAACATCTCGTCTCTTAACATTTTGAACTGACATTGATAGAGACATCGTAACCGTGACCATAAGCAATTTTGATCTATACTATGAATGTGCTGTCTCGCTTCTTAATAAAGTAAAACAATTTAAAAAATCTCGTTTCCTTGGAATCTAGCTGTGTACAAAAATAAATCAGATACGGTCATGAATATTTTCATTAGGGCATTTATTAATGGACAAGATCTAGGTTTGTTTTCGGTCATACGACAGCAGGGTTAAGGGTTCAAATCAAAACGGGTTGCGAGTTGTTTTTCATTTCTTTTGGATGATACAAGGTTTGCACCTTCAATTGAACGTGACTGACTTCACCTCTCTTTAGGAAGAGACAGTAAAAAAGAGGTCTAGTGCTACAGTACCACAATAGGTGTTGGTACGCAAATTTAACTCTCACTCTTCAAAAACCATAAGTCCGTTATCAGTTCAACATTTATATTTTTTCAACAGTATTGGATAGTACCTATTCATCAGTTGGATACTTTCCAGTGATACGTTACATAACAGTTTAACAACATGGTTCATATTTACAACTTTAAGGAAATAATAAAGAAACACTCGATCTAGTTTTTGTCATGATTATGATATAACACAGGCTTAATTTATTCGAAAAAAATTTGTATCTTTTCAAAGCATATTTGCATATATTTCTTTTCTATATAAAGCAGTTGGGATGACTGAGTTGGTGACAGATGTTCCACCAGTAGAGGGACCAGTACACACAGTTATCTCCCTTTTGCTGCTCATGGTGCTACTCGTAGTCATTCTGGCGATAGTTGGATGTAACTTCGCTGCAACCTTGGTTTTATTGCTGAGATTTTCGACAAATTTACACCTGTAAGCTTCATTTCAAAAAATACATACGACATATTACTCGTCAAAAGACTTACAAATTTCTTAGATTTGAAAATTAATTCGATCGAGGAACGAGGCTCCACGTTTGGTTTTCTAGTAAGAAATTCGCAAATTTTGACACTATAGTTGATAACCTATGAAGCGAAGTCAAAATATGGAAAACATGTATCCTGTTGTTGGTTTTGCATTTGTCGTAGTAGTTGTTTCAGTTGCTTAAAGATTTTATAATCTATGTTGCATATTTGTAATTCTTAAATTTATCATTTGAGGTTCTTTTGAATGGTTGGTTCTTCGCGCGAGTTTAACAAAATTATTTCAATTAAGTCCTTGGTCTTTTTCCGTGCATATTGGCAACCAGCTTCAATTTTCGAGAGTGATTTAAACGATAACGGACAAAAGAGATGTTTCAAAAAAAAGGAAAGTGTTGGTTAATCAATATCCGATTTGATGTCTATGTGTATCTAAAAATAAATAAGAAATTGTTGGTTATTCAATATCGAGTTAAATGTCTATGTGTTTCTTATAATTCTACTATCCTCTTGTTCTACTTAAATCACTTTCATTTAACCTCTGGCACTAAATTATTCAAAGCCCCGAATCACTCTCCTGTCTGTAACTGTCATATATATATATATATATATATATATATTCGTTATTATTCTGTTTGTTCTTTATGTAGACCCCAACATCAGGACAAAATATCAAAGGAATCAACTATACGAGGTATGCAGACTTCTTGATTATTTCCTTTACTTTTTTCGGATAATTCTGCAAGTACCTATTTTTTATTATCTTTGCAGCATTGTTTGCTTTATGTGTAATACTGATGATTATTTTGCCTATACACTAAAGGTAGATGAAGACTTTATTTGCCTGCCTGTGCTCTGCTTTTAACGTTATAGAGGAAATATGGATCGGTGTCTTGGCTTTGTACCGGATCTGGCGACCGCCCCTCCCGTCCAACCACCATGTTTTTTTTCTTCTTATTTTACTGTAGCTGATACTGCTTTCAGTGTAAGCAACTAATTGCACTTATTGTATGTGGTAAATCATCCATCAGTTCTTCTCACATCATGTAAAGCAATGAAGGGTGCTCCACAGCAATGGGCGCACATGAGTATCGGAGGTTGAGGGTTCGAATCTATAATAATTTACCTAGCCCTTCGTTTTTGAGGAAATAAAAATGCAGTAACATATCAGGTAATGCCATAGCAAATTGAAGATACCTGTATGGAAATACATCTGTTGCGTAGATCAACGTTAACGAAGCATGTGTCAATGCGATGTTTCTTGAATACAAAAACGTATTCTAAATGGACTATACTGAAAAAGAAAATTTGACGATACAGGAAATTTCACAGGAGTCTTCTTGTGGGGATTTAAATATCGTTAAGATCATAAAGTTTCACGTAGGGTTTGTCGGATCAGGTTTGTAGAACCGAGTGGAGTAAAAAGTGTTTGACTCTATAGATTACGATGCAGTGGTACTTGGATAGCAACTGATTGGGTTGTAGGTCTTTCAAACAGACCTGACTTTCACAATAATTTGGCTTTAATAGATTAATAATTAAATTAATTAAATTCCAATAGCAGACTTTCGAGTTGTTCCGTGTCCGTCATTTTCGTCATTCT
>JACSZP010036733.1:0-18289 GCA_016161895.1 Pinna nobilis | reverse complement strand
GGGTTATTTAACGTCCCACTAAAAAAAATCTTCCACTTATATGGAGAAGGCACTGATTGCCAGTGAGGGGCTATAAATTATGGCCTATTGCTCAGCAATTTTGATCATTGAGAAGTGAGGGTTCTTTAACATTTTGATAACCACTTCTGTATGAGGCATAGGGGATTGCCGTGGCCTAATGACTAAGTCAGGTTAACATGTTCTTTTTCTGATTCAGAGGTCAGGGGTTCGAATTCAAGCCACGCTGCAGTTGGCTGTTCCTGTCTTTCAGGTGAGACAGTAAAAACTGAGGTCCCGTTTCATAGTAAGTGTTGGCACGTTAAAGAATCCTCCCTGCTCTACAGCCATAAGTACTAGGCATGGGCAAAATTTGTTACCCTTCACCGGCATATGATGACGTCTCCACATAAGTGAAACATTCTTGGTTGGGACATATAACAACAATACAACCAACCAACATGGGGCTTATACTATATTAGAACCTATTTTGAGAGCCCATCCCTTCTACCATGGAAATATGGTCTTGCAAAATAAGTAGTCTATCATAGCAAGTTTAGCTCATATGATTATGTAATCATTTGATTTCTCACAAGCGGTCTCTCAAGACAGGTGGTCTCTTACAACTGTGATCTCTTATGACAAGCGGTCTCCCATGACAGTGGTCTCTACAAAGATTTAACCCTATCATATTTTTTCTTACAGGAGGAAAAGAACCACAAATGTGTCCTATCATGATATAATTAGAGCACACCCACAAACATAGTAACTCGACTCTCCTCAAGAAATGTGAGTTGCCTCTTTGGAAGCTTACTTATCATATGCAATCAACGCCAACTCCCAACATAGACAATTTTGTTAAGTCAAGCAGTGGTACCGCTGCACAGTTTGGATTTACATCATTGCAGTTAGTGATGGAATTAAAATTCACAAAGTACCTCTAAATGAGACACTTGATTGTGACAGAGATGGGGCCCCGCTGTAGTTAAGTGGTTTGAGCATGGCGCTCTAAAAATACAATGCTTTTCACTTCTGGTTTCGTATCTGGCTTAAATGGAATCTAATTGTGTGTGAGAATTTACTTGCAGGGGGCTGGTGGCCATTATTTGAAAACAAATGAATCTGGAGCTTTTCCTTACCTAGAAATGTCACTTGTTTCACAGAAGGATCAAACAAGAGACATTGTCGTCAGAAATATGCATGTGATGGGTTGTGGCCTAAGTTTCAACATGAGAAAATAGTAATTACCCTAAAATGGCACACGTACTTGGTTATGATGGTTGAGACCGGATGGGACATTACCAACACTACCTAACCTAGGTAACACAATGCCCTCTCTGGCAACAAAGATCAGAAACTGGATTCTAATAATTTTTTTGGAATAGTTAATAGGGGTGTAACTCTACCAAGAATTATCATACTCCAACCAAATGCATACTAGACCTGCATACGCTCATGGCAAACTTGCATGTATATACCAGATTTCAATTCAAAGAGTAGAGGAATAACTGAGAAACTAAAATGTGATGAAATGATGGAACAGAGGTAATACTATACATCCCCGGCTATTTTGTGACATGGGCATAAAATGTATGGTATGGTATTGTATTGTTGTTTAACGTCCCACTCACAAATATTTCACTCATAAAGAGACGTCACCATGTGCCGGTGAAGGGCTACAAATTTTGCCTATGCTCGGCACTGCTTGCCGTAGACCAGGGAGGGTTCTTTAACATGCCAACACCTACGGTACTGTATATGTATTGTATATGAAATATATTGTTATGACACTGACTACAATAAAAAGATCCCTCAGAATCTTATGTCAAGCTGAGATGACTGTCTATCTAAACACAAAGTCACCTTAGATATATATAGATTATGCACTAAAGTTAAAAAGTATTGCAACAATATCATTTCATACAAGATATTGAGATGTCTTCATTTATGGCCCAGAGATGAGACTGTATCCAGAAAAAAAATTATGAAAGTGATGTCTGCTATAATTAGATCTAGAAATAGTGGCATTACAATAACAGACCTTAAGCAAGAATTTGGCACAGACACCGGAGCTATCATAACAATCATCAATCAGAGAGAGACAGACATTTATATGCTAGAACAGAGGTAAGCTGTAACAAAACCAACAACATCACAACACATCAGATATAATTGCTAATTACGACTCCTCCACACTGGAATGACACGTTGTAAACTGTCTGTGATAGCTGTAACCTTAGTATTGACATGTATAGAGGCTCAGCTAATGAACGATTGTTGATTTGTTTGTTCCTAGGTGTCTTGTAGCATTTTCAACATTGTTCTGGTTACTTTCAACAACTAATTTCAGGTATACTGCCTTGGCATCATGCTAATGCAAGAACCAAAGAATCTGACCTACAACGAAGACTTTATCCAGTGAGGCGTTAGATTGACACGGGGTCCCCCTTTTTTTTCATTATTGCATCCAAATAACAGGAAGATGCATTTTGGGCTCAAATCCAAAGCCCTACGGCCTTGAGGTTAATTCTGTATCATTGAGCTATGTCCCTTTTATGGATAACCTGTCAATTTCTCAAATAACCAGAAAAGGTCAGAATCCACCATGAGAATTTGTTAATCTAGGGTGTCAGGACTTTAGTTTTTACTGTCTTCTCAGAATATTGTGGTTCAACAGACAAAGATTTATCAGTGTCAAGATGTGGTTAAAAATAAACTTCATACATACTTTTGTACTACACCAAAGACAAAAATTATTATCTCAAGAAAGCAAACTTCCTCTGAATCCAGGAAGAAGATAGACAACAGGATGCAGAGTTTACCACACAATAGCAGTACAGAAATTTACTCCGAAAAACAATTAGATAGTGTCTTTCTCTTCTATTTAGAAAAGACCCAGATTTCCCCTGCACATCTCCCTTACTGTCCAGTTGGTTGATTGTATTTTTCTTTAACGTCCCACTAAAGAACCTTTCACTTGTATGGAGGTGTCACCGAATGCTGATAAAGGCTATAAATTTGGCCTATGCTAAGCACTTATGGCCATTGAACAGTGAGGCTTCTTTAACATCCCTTATGTGACACAAGACCTCAGATTTTAATGTCTAATCCAAAGGGTAAGAAAACCAGCAGAGTCATGGATTTGAACCCATAACCTCATACTCAGAAGGTAAACATGCTAACCATGGAGGCCCCACTGCCCTTATTTCTGACCAGAACTGACTATCCAAGATCTGTCCTAAAAAGGATAAAGGCTGGTTGGTTGTGCTGTTGTTCAACGTCCCACTCAAGAATCTTACATGGAGCCGTCACATTGTGTCATCAAAGGGAGACAAATTTTGCCTTTGCTAGGTACTTATGGCCGTAGAGCAGTGCGGGTTTTTTAACATGCCAATACCTACTGTGACACCGCACCTCTGTTTTTATTGTCACATCTAAAAAACAGGAACAGTAAACCGTGACGTACCTTGGGCTCAAACTAGATCCCAGGATCAAAAAGGGAAAATGCTAATCACTGAGCCATGGTGGCCCAAAAGAATAAAAGATTTTCAATTCTGTATATGATAAAATCATGGCAGCAAGGCTCAACATTTGCTTGACATTGATCGCTGTTACATCAAATATAAATGGTGTATTGTTGAAAGTATATAATAAACACATACCAATAAAACTTACAACTAACAAAGCAAAACAATGACCCTTATGATTTGATAAAGGAGGCTTATAGTAAAGCCGTAGTTCAAGTGTGTGTGCAACAACTGGTCCACTGTCCCAGATCTCCTGTTCTCTGAAGAGAGACATCATGACTTAAGAGTGTTGGTCCTAAGATCATGAGGTTATGGGTTCAAGCCTTTGCAGTGGCGACTGGCTTTTCCTTGACGAGACAGTAAAAACCGATGTCAAATGTCACAGAAAATGTCGGCATACCAAAGACCCCTCACTATTCATCAGCTTCAAGTGCCAAGCATAGGCCAAAATTTGAACCCCTTCATCAGCGTTTATGGATATCTCCTCATAAGTATTGTATTGTATTGTTCACTCATATGGATACGTCACCGTGTGTCGGTGAAGGGCAACAAATTTTGCCCATGCTCGGCACTTATGGCTGTAGAGCTGGGAGTTTTTTTTTTAATGTGCCAACACCAACTATGCCACAGAACCTCAAGATTTACTGTCTCATCTGAAAGACAGGGACTGCCAACTGTAGCCTGGAGCTGCATGGATTTTAACCCCGGACCCTTCGATTCTAAATCGAACATGCAAACCACTCAGCTACGGCAGCCCATCCTCATAAAGTGAAAGAGTTGTTACTCCAATTTCATTTTCCGACACGTTTATAACAGTTCATCCCATCAGGTGTGATGTATTTACCGTCAGAATCTGACACAAGCTACGATCATAGAATCAAGCAAATGAGAGAATGCAGTTTTTTTGTACTGGAGTTTTAAACACATTTCCCAAAAGCAATTGGTTTCCAAGATACAATTCCTGTTCAAGAATGCTTTATAAACAGAGCCTGGTATCTTTGTTTGATCGTTTTAATTAAAGTTATCGTGGTTTAAATACTCTACAACCATAACCGTGGTCTGTGTATACATTTTATCATGTTATTTGACAATTTGTATTCTGTAAACCCATCAAGCACTTGAGAAGCACAAGTACTTCTAACTATTGTTTAAATAAAGGATTTACATCAGAACAGTATAGAAGAACAAATATTCACCATGACAAGTACCATGCCTCTTAACATTTGCATGTTTTCAAGGATCCATTGAGCTTATCTGGCGAACAATGCCTTCTAAGTAAGTGTAGATGAAGCACTTGTTTGTGGAACTTTTCTTACACCATCGAGGTTACGCTAACGTGGAGTGTTTGTCAGACAATTGAGAAATCTTTTCTCATTTAAGCTGTCATGTTATGGTACTTGAGAATAACCGATTCAAATACAATCTACGATGTCAATTTCAGAGTTCACACTTTCATACATACGAAAACTGAAAGGCGGCATTTTGGCATGCGGTAGAAATGACAAGGTGTGCGCGCCACTTTTTTTTTTAATATCAGAGTAGCTCTGAGAGGATGGACAGTGATTCTGTCGATCAAAAAATAAGCAAGCCAAAATACTGCTGGCATACATTACACCCCGAGCAAGTTTATACATAACAGACTTGTAAAATTGTCCTTCCTATACCCTGTGATTAAAAGTAGTGAAGCTCACACAATATACACCTTACTTGAAATACTGTTTTATCTTGTTTTATGCTACTTGGAAAATCTCTTTCTTATGGTGGCATCAAGTTTTCGTGTGTGAAAATACAAGACCATCAGCCTACAAGCAAGTTAACTTTTCACATTTGTTTTTTACTTTGCACCACACTCGACAATCTTTCAGTAGTGGAGGAGAGATCCCTGTTACAAATCCCAGGCTGATTATAACTATAAGGTGTACACTGTACAGCTTCATGATTTACAGCACAATGCTCTGTAAACCATTGGACTAGACACCCCACTCTTAATCTATCAAAATCAAATGTTTTCTATTGTCTTGTCCGAGTCTTGTCATATCTGACTGGGAACCGGGGCTGGGCACAATACAACTTAAGAATGTACTTAAGTCTGAGCAATTTCTCAACTTCGGCCTCTCAGCCAATGATATTTCAGTATTCTCAGGAGTTGAGAAAATTCTCAGACTTAAGTAAATTCTCAAGTTTTATTGTACCTACCCTTGATTAGTTTATACCATTTCAATACTGATCACATCGCATCAATTCTTTGTTGACCAGCCAGGTTTTCAAACAACTACAATCTAACCTGTTTTAGGAGACCATCCAAGGGAAGGTGCAAAATGGAACACATACATTTGTATCTTTATACAAATACATTTATACAGAACACATACATATTGTATCTCTTAATTCAGGTGTTTTATATAGTATAATGCCATTTTGGAAACCATGCATTTTGGTCACATAAGATGGGCAATCCTTTAATTCAGTGGGTCGCTAAGGCAGGTTAGACTACACTGGACACATACTCTGCAACTCTGTTGTCAGCGCTAGCCATCGAATGACATGTAAATTTTCATTTCTTTGATGATCTACTGAAATAGCTTTATTACAGGGCATATGCTCCTGGTTAAATTCTTTTTTTTATCACTTACTTCATCTTGATTTACATAGCCCCCAAGCACCTGTCCGTCACAATCAAAGGTTTGTATTAATCTGGTCATGACTGACCAACTCAGGGACCATGATATAAAAATCTATAAAGAAACGCCTCACAGAAAGGACGATAATTGACCGTCACACCCATGTGTGTGGGGTTCATTGTTTGTGTATAACTATAAATGGTTCACTATTGAACAGGATTGTATGTGTCCTCAGTAAGGGTAAGCTTCAACTTCAAAAAAGAAATAAATTTGATGAGATGAAATTTGAAAAATTTTGGCCCCGGTGCAAAAGCAGAAGAGAAATTGATCAGTAGGTATCTCGTCTAACTTTAAAGCAACTGCAATCAAAGAAGAGATACCATTGTATACAGATATCTTGCCTTATAAATTCATTAGATTTAGGAGATACTAATCTATAAACATCTCACTTTATATCATACAATAGTTACAGGAGAAGAGATACTTATGTATAGATATCTCACCTTATAAATTCAGCAGGAGATGCTAGTGTATACATATCTCATTATACACACATAAGTTATAAAAGAGGAGATGCCATAAACATATAAATGTCTCACCTTATAATATCAGCAGTTTTGGGAGATACTAATGTATACATATCTCACTTTACACAGAAGTTATAGGAGCGGAGATGCCATTAACATAAAAATGTCACCTTACAATATCAACAGCTTTAGGAAATACTATTGTATACATATCTCATTATACACACAGTAGTTATGGGAGAGGAGATGCCATAAACTTATAAATGTCTCACCTTACAATATCAACAGCTTTAGGAGATACTAATGTATACATATCTCATTATACACACAGTAGTTATGGGAGAGGAGATGCCATAAACATACAAATATCTCACCTTGTATTATCAGCAGTTCAGCTGTGCCCAGGAAGCTAGAATGATGTATCCCCTGTGATAACAAACTCGTGTGTGATATAATCATACCCAGAAATAACATAAATTCTCCACTTTGATTGCATCGCTCTTTATCAAGGAAGTTATCACATCACAGCCATAAACTTTGATACAACTGCTGAGAACATAAATTCAAACACTCACAAACATACGTGGCCAATTCCTTGAAAACTAAAGAGCATTATCACTCTAAATTCAAGCACTTGTTAATATGAACGTGAATCATATTTTGTGTGAAGTGTAAATATCCTTCCTTTTCAATGGGCGATGTCAAGAGTGTCGCTTTTGGTGTAGAGGCTATGCTTCAAAACATACAATAATTCTTCCTCCACAGACTTGTAAAGAACAGGGTAATCAGATCTGAAAGCTCCGACTAGCTACAGATGTGGAGGATAAGGTTTACAATGAGAGAATGGCTATAACTCACTCTTCTCTTTAAGACAAACATATCCAAACCCTTTTATGTAACACTTAGCAACTGAAGATATCACTTAAAGCTATAAGTATTTACACACAAGTAACAAGTCAGATTCACTGGATCCTCTGAGCTGAGGTACATATATTTACACTCTAAACTGACGAGGCCCTCTACAGGGTGAAAAAAGGTACAACAAAAAAACCAGTTGATTGGATGCATTATTGCTTAATGTCCCACTCAAGAATCTTTCACTTACATGAAGACGTCACTGTTTGTAGATGAGGGGCAGTAAGTCTGACAAATGATTGACTCTTGTGACCATTGAGCCATAAGGGTTCTTTAATGTGTGGACACCTACAGCTAGTTACGTGGGACCTCGGTTTTTAATATTTCATCTGAAACGGCAGTGAAAGCCACCTGCAGTACAGCTCGGATTTGAACCTCATGATCAGAATTGCTTGACTTTAGGCCCCAAGTCAAAGGTAGATGTAAGCCCATCACTGGCTTACGTTGGCATCTCTGTATGACAATAGTAAATTACAACACAATAACAAAAACATTGACTCCGCATTATACTGAAGATGTTGTCTTTATACAAGAACATATAGGGAAAGAGCTATGAAGTAATGGCATTGTACCTTATAGCAGCAACAAGTGCTTGAATCTAACAGGCTAACAACTTCTCCTCAAAGTGGACATTAGTTATAAAAGTACTCATACACTTTACAGATATCTTCTTTTTTGATTACCACTTACCCTCTAAACAGGTTACTCATCAACATTGTATATACTGTACCTTACCAGTTAATCTCTTATCATTGCTGTACTTCTCTCTTGAATAACAAACAACAGGAGCTATACAAATAGCTTTCCCCATGCAGTAATATACTCTCTAAGCCTTGCAGAAAAGCTAGTCACATTAATCCATAAGATTTACTACAAATCCAGATGAACTCTCTGACCTCACAAGGTGCACATTCCAAATAATTTATTCCTGATAAATGTAGCATACTCACTGTAAACATTTTCAGCCATACATGACATCTTCTCCTACCATGTACATATACAGACCACAGTGGCTACTTACAGTAGCAGATGACAGTCTATATCTACCTCCAAAATGAGAGTCTGATGGCTGATAGCTAACCAAATTTATTTACTCCTGATACATGTAAGTTTCTCACTGTACACATTTCAGCCATTTAGTATTACAGTACATCTCTCCTACCATCTAAATGTACCAACCACAGTGGCTAACTCACAGATTCTCTGCCTCCCAAATGAGGTCTGACCATGGCTAACCTTCAGAAACGACAGGACTATGCTGTAGGGCCATTACTGTTCATTATCAGCAGACAACAGGAGCATTATCTATTCACCACTCTGGCTATCAGTAAAGTCATTGGACTTATCACTATTTAGTTAAAGGGGATAAATAAATACCCCATTAATGCCCAATCAGATACCTACAGACAGCTGTCAAGTATTTCTGTAGCACTAGAGGGAGAGATAGGCACTAGGATAATGAAGAGTCTTTACATAAACATACAAACATACTCACACATATGTATGGTATGGTATTGTTGTTTAATGTCCCACTCAAGAATATTTCACTCATATGGAGATGTCACCGTGTGCCGGTGAAGGCCTACAAATTTTGCCTATGCTCGGCACTGCTGGCCGTAGAGCAGGGAGGGTTCTTTAACGTGCTAACACATACTGTGACACGGGACCTCGGTTGTTAATGTCTCATCCGAAGGACAGGGACAGCCAACCGCAGAGTGGCACTGACGCGGCTCGAACCTGATCTTCTGATTCGAAGTCGAACACGCTAACCACTCGGCCACGGTGGCCCCCACAAATATGTCAATGTGTATAAAACAATATGAGAGTAGGGGCCGCCATGGCCTAGTGGTTACCATGTTCAACTTCTAATCATGAGGTCTGTAGTGTGAGCCCAAGCCACGTTGTGGTTGGCTGTTCCTACTTATACCTCATTATATAAACTGAAACAGCTATCGATTCAGTATATCACTCAATGTCTCTGAAAACATGTACAGCCATGACCCATTTTAGGAGATTGTCAAAGGGAAGACACAAAAAGGGTCACATATGACAGGTGGTCTCTTAACTCGGGGCACTTACAGGCCGCTTAGATGAAACTGATATGAGTTTATTTTCTAGATAAAATATCTTTACATTGGCCTCGACAATCTACATTTATCAGTCATAAAATCAGGTGGCATCCAATTGTTAGGGGAGGAGGCGAAACCACAAGTGGCATTGACGGGAGTATCATCGTGTATGCACATATTAAGATTTTAGTGGCCCAAGGTATAAGAGTACAAATTACTTTTAGACAAATCCACAAGGAGATATATGTCATCCCCGTTTGGAAGATTCTTTTGTAGAAGATTAAGGTATCGTATTTAGTTTTGTCATTAAAGTGTAATTTGTACGGTATATAGAATTACCCAGTCAATGCCACTCGCTGAATTGAAACGACAGTATAAATATAGACAATGAGTTAGAGTATACCTACATTAAAGCCATAGATACACCTATAAGACATTCTGTCAAGTCATACAAGTAAAGCTTCAATAGTATAATATTACAAACAAGACAACTAATTTGGGTGGCAAAAACATGAAGAAAGAAAAATACCCAAAATATAGGTCAAAGGTTATTCAAGTGGCAAAAAATTATTGTAGTCGTTTAACGTCCCACTCATGAATCTTTCACTCTTATGAAGCCATATTCAAATGCCAGTGAAGGGATTCAAATTTTAGCATAAGCTTGGCACTTAATGCCATAAAGAGTAGTGAAAAGTTTTTAATGTGTCAACACCTAATTTGACATGGGAACATTAGTTTTTCACTGTCTCATCCAAAGGATGGGAAAAGTCATTCACTTCTGCATAGATTCAAATCTATGACTACCTAATCTGAAGTTTAGCACTTCACTGTGGAGCCTAACTAATGTTGACTCTCTTGAACTCTTTCATATCCTCCCTCACATAAAAAACAACCAAATATGGTAAAACCTGATTTAACAACCACCTGTATATAAAGACCACCAGGTCACAGTAACCATTTTTAAACCCCAATAGTACTTTGTCTACTTGTGTACAAATCAACCTCTGTATAAAGACCACCTCCCTATAAAAACCGGTTTTCTTGTTTCCCTAAGGAGGTTTTTATTTTTAAGTTTCACTGTACAACAAATATATATCATTTCTTCTCAAATATTTCATTTTATTTAGAAGGAAAAATTAGAATTGTGACTTTCAAGATTTCTGTGAAACAGATGAGTTTGGCATTGACGAAAGCTAACATAAACATCAGATAAGTATTTATATATATAAATATACATACAAAAAAAAAGGATTTGTAAAAATTTCGACTTGACAAAAAACTTTGACATATCAGGACCGTGTTATCAGTCTGTAGGTGATATAGGCCGCAGATGGTAGCAGTGTATTTGGTATTTAGAGAAAACACACATTTCTTATATATAAATGCTAATCTGCTAGTATCAGCAATTATCAGTAAATCTAAAATAAACTTCACAGCTTTCATCTGAATAAATCAAGGCCATGTAAAGCTACCTGCTGAGCACTGATTACATACATATTTACAGCAGATTAGCTGCTGTCTTATCAGCCTAACACACGACCTATTGACCTTCGCTGCTCCCAAGCAATAACTTCAATAGATTGTACCAGCTAGCTACAGATACTCTGTAATACTGGTATTCACAGGTTTATGTTTCAACAAATATTTTCCCATGCAGAAATTTGCTAGCTTTTTTTTTTGTGTGTCTTCCGGGTGTTCTAAATCACTTTAACATTATTTGTTACTGTATACAGGAAAATTTTTGCCCCTGTGTTATTTTTGCCAACTTTGCCCTAAACCTCAGTAGGCAAATTCAAATCTGGGTGAATTTAAAAAAGTTATTTTTATAGTATAGGATTATGACAAATCTGGGCAAATTTGAAACAGGGCAGAACTGTTGGCAAGTGCATCAGGGTGAAAAAAACACCGGGCGAAAATAACCCTGTATACATTATGCCACTGTGGCACAAAACAAACCCTTTCTTCCCTCCCCCTCAAAAAAAGAAAAAGAAATCCTTTTACTTAATGAAAAGAGGTAAAAATCTTAAATCATGATTTCATAAAGTTTGTGATAATATATGAGTTTTAATTTGAAAAAAAGAAACATGAACTTTCCAAAAAAAAAAAAAGAAGGAATCTCAAGAGAAGAAATCTAGGAATCCATTGTATGTTTGTTCATACTTCCCTTTTTCATGTTTTTATCAAATCCCTTTCCAATGAAATATATTCATTATCCGTAAAAAAAAAAAATCACCTTCAACATGATATCAAAATTAAACACCTGCTATCTTCACTGAGAATAACCACATAACTAGGTAGTAAACAGAGTGAAGTGAAAATAAAAACTTGACCAATCATCTTTAGTAAGGAAGTAAAGCCCACGTACCTTGACCAGACGTACCTTGACCAGACAATTTACATCAGGCAGCTTTCACAAGAACAGTGTAATCAAGGTGTCACAGCTCACTTGTTTGTAAGAGATACACATAATGCTATTAAAATAAAACAACAGGAGAAGTCCAGAAATACCTCACATACAGATGGTAGATTCTCTGCTATCGCTTATAACATGACACTGCTCCCATGTTCGCTGACAACAACCCATCCAGATAAAACCAATTCTAATCACAAAGTTTTAATTTGTACCACATAAAACACCCCTGATAAACCAATTTCAATCAGGCGGAGTCCATAAAACTTTCCAAGCAAAACATGGGATGCCACTACATCAGTTTGAATACAAACACATCTTGAATGACAATGTCGGCACTTAAGAGGTTACCATGACAACAAGAATGCTGCAATATGTTTTATCAGCAATAATCATCCATGGAGTAACAGCCTTTCCAACTCTGTGTGTAAAGCAATATAACTTTTTATCCTTATCATTGTAAACCCGTATAACTTGATAAGGCATTGTCAAACGCAGATACCAATATTCTGCAGAGCACTGATAGATGTCCCTCACAATTTTCACTTTTTATTGGGTGAAAAAGCAATCTAAATTACATGCACTGATTAAATAGCTGACAACTTTTCACAGCAGAATACTACCCACAGTAATTAAGCAGGGATACAGATTTTTATTACTGTATCAACACGTCTGTAAATGTTAATTAGAGAATATCATTTCCCCAGTATTCACCGTAAATCATAGTCAATAACGAGTTCATTTTCCTGTTGATTGGTTGTCACAAACAAAGTCATCATATCAACATCTAAGATACATCAAATAACAATATTTCGGTTATCACATAAGCACACTTGGTTGTCACACACGTCATATGAGCACACATAGTTGTCACACACTTGATTGTCACATGTTTTAAATGAACACATTTGGTTGTTACACCTCACATAAGCATACATGGTTGCCAAATACTTAACATAAGCACACTTGGTTGTCACACATTTCACATAAGCACACTTGGCTGTCACACACTTCACATAAGCACACTTGGCTGTCATACATAAAACACTTTGTTGTTACACTTCACCTAGTTGTCACACACTTCACATAAGCACACTTGGCTGTCATACATCTCACATAAACACAATTGGCAGTCCCACACTTCACATAAGCACACTTGGCTGTCATACACTTCACATAAGCACACTTGTTTGTCATACACTTCACATAAGCACACTTGGCTGTCATACACTTCACATAAGCACACTTGTTTGTCATACACTTCACATAAACACACTTGGTTGACACACACTTCACATAAGCACACTTGGCTGTTATACACTTCACATAGGCACACATGATTGCCACACACTTCATATGAGTACACTTTGTTGTCACATTTCATATAAGCCCACTTTGTTGTAACACTTCACATAAGCACACTTGGATTATCACATACTTCACATGAGCAGACTTGGTTTTTACAGTCACATGAGTACTCTTTGTTGTCACACACTTCACATAAGCACACTTGGATTGTCACATACTTCACATAAGCATAATTTGTTCCTACACTTAACATGACCACACTTGGTTGACAAACACTTCACCATAGCAAACTTGGTTGTCACACAGTCACAGTTGTCACACACTTAAAATAAGCACACTTTGCTGTTACACACTTCACATTTATAAGCACACTTGGCTGTCACACAGCTGTTTTATGCGACAGTAATACAGTATCTGGTATACAAGGCCTGTCATGTGATGTGTCTCGGGTATAAAAGGCCTGTCATGTGATATGTCTCATGGGTAAAATGTCATCTCATGTGACAGGTATACAGTATCAGGTATGAAGTATCCTGTCATGTGATAGATGTGTCTCAGGTGTAAAATATCATGTTATGTGACAGGTGTATAGTCTCAAGTTAATATATCCCATCACATGAAACATGTGACAGGCTGGGAGTGAACAAGTATAGTTAGAAAACATGACAGTGTCTATGTACATATAACCTTAAACAAAAATAAAAACAACAAAACAATAGGGGAAACTTGACATATCTATTTGATTGTCAGTAATCTAATACAATAGTATAATGACATAACAATGTACATAACATTGCAGTTCTGACATGGCGAGGGATTATCCCACATGACAAAGTGCAGGATGTTACCGTAACATGGGAATTCATCTCTATGCTGCTACCTAAGCCATGGATAATTACAGATCAACTACAAAATCAGATAGCATCTAGATGGACAGCTGACAGAAATACGATCAGCTGTTTTTGCTCTGTTCTGATGTATAAAACACATCAATAGTTCTAATGGCCTTGTCATCCCCTTGCTTATCTGCATCAATAAACAAATCAGTCCAAATCGATAGAGGCAGAGCGATACTACGTGTCAACAGACAGAAGATCTATACCAGTCTTTATGAACTCAACTTATTACCATATATACAGATCCATGGATAAAAGTCCTTATCCCTTATTATCCACAGATAAGAAAACCCCGCATAAACCCTGGAGGGCTTGGCTGTGTATTTATCTGTGCTTTAGTATCTTCATTTATTACACAGTGTACTTTAGTGGTGATATTTGGAGTTTTATGTGTAGCTTCTTGTAAGAATAGCAAAATATTACATTACTGGTTTACACTCTCTCTCATGTACTCCCTCCCTTTTTCTCCTCTCCTGCTTAAAAGTGTTTTCTCCTCCCCTCCCCTCTCTGCTATTTCTCCTCCCTCCTTGTTCAATCTCACTCCTTCCTCCCCCTCTCTCTTTCCCTTTCCTAGCTGTCTCCCGCTCTCTCTATCTCCAAACAAATAAATTTATTGGCAGTCCTACTTATAAGTGTTGATACCATTAAAGGGGTGGTATGGCTATCAGTAGAGAGCAATTCAAGCCTGTGCTACTTATACCATTAAGTACTGAAAATCAGGATTAGCCGTACGATTTAAAATTCTGTGCATTGTATAATTTAGGGCTAACACCATTTTTACTGTAGACACTTCACATAATTTTGTGGTTGCTCAATGATTCCTCGCTTGTTACAGCTAAGCAGAGTGTGATGTCAGTAACCATAATAGTGTTGACTGGTCAACTCTCGACCTTTAGTCAGGTGCCAAGTGCCCTCACACAAATTTACACCAAACTTGGCAAGCAGACAAACACTCTAAGCATAGTATTGCCTAAAACTACAAAAACAAAAACCACGGTTGTCAGCTTAATTGGGAGTAGTTATTAGTCATTCATTAATGAAATTGAGAGCAATCCAGTATTAGAACTTGACATTTTAAATTATGAGATATTTATAGCAAATCTATAGGACTAGGTTCAAATGTTAACTTAAACTCCACATCATTTACATAAGTAGCATTCATAATTCATGTCAAATATTGCTCGTCTTCGACAAGAATAACATAAACTTATAAAAGATTAAAGTTGAATAAATCAACCTCCTAAATAGTATATTTCACGCCTACAATCTGACGCTTGCTGCGCTACTATGAATAATAAAAGGAATTAAAATACCTTTCATAATGGAAAAGTTTGTTTCATCTTCCCTGTAATTTTATTACAATTTATGGGCCTACAAACAAAGTGCCACTTGGAGGATCCTGTTGCCCCCTTTTCCTGAGAGGAAACAAGTGGCGGGGATGTGGGGGACACCCACCCACCCTATCACCACTTGACATGTCCTTTGATTGTTTTGCACTATTGATACACATGCCTCAAGAAGAGCAAGTCTCAAATCTTTACTCCTACTCTTTTTAATGAATATCATTACAATTTTTCATCTCAAAATCGGGGCTTCCGTGGCCGAGTGGTTAACGTGTTCGACTTCGAGCTGAGGGGTCCGGGGTTCGATTCCGCAGCACCACTACGCGGTTGGCTGTCCCTGTCTTTCAGATGAGACAGTAAAAACCGAGGTCCCGTGTCACAGTAGTTGTTGGCACTTTAAAGAATCCTCCCTGCTCTACGGCCAGCAGTGCCAAGCACAGGCAAAATTTGTCGCCCTTCACCGGCACATGTTGACGTCTCCATATGAGTGAAATATTCTTGAGTGGGACGTTAAACAACAACGCAACAACAACAATCATCTCAAAATCAGCATCTTCAGACTTTTGATGTCACTCAGTTGAGTCTAACAGGGTCATTACACAAACTTGAATTATCATCTGAACCTTCGCCAGTTGAGTATATGCATTTTTAACACGGTCCTGTATGATTGAATACTTCTGCTTTGATGTTGAAATGATTACTAATTTACATCATATTTGGCATGAAGAACCGATCTACCCTGTCTTTTCAAAATTTACTTTGATGTTTGTGAAGGGGATGTTAAAAAGAACCTTTAATCCTTGAAATAGGAGACTGAGAAAAAATAACTGAGCATCTGTAAGTATATTTGAAAGTTGAATAACCAACTAAAGCCTATTTACAGTTGGCATCTCTGATAATTCATAATTCAAAAAAAAAGTTAAATGCAGTTTAAATTGGGAAAGATTTTACCGGTTTACATAAAGCCCCTAACCAGATGATGGTGATCGAGTGTGTGTCATTGCCTTAAAAGAAAAAAATAATGTAATGGCTGCTACCTTTTTCTTCAGCACTTAATGAAATTTAAAAATTTATACTCCCTATCTTCCCGACATCAGGTCTGCGTATAAAATATTCGTGATCCAATTATCATTTCAGTTAGATGGATCGGAATAAAGTGTTTCTCACCTGTTTTGGAGTGTGGTGTAGTCGTTCCGATAATAATCAACGTATGCCTTGTTCACATGTCAACAAGAATTTACACAATCATACCCGATCTAATGTAATTCTTCACAAACAATAAAATAATCTTTCAAAGAACGCTTGGTGATTTTTTTTTATCCTTTACCGAAAAAGTAATGCACTAGAATAATAATCCATTAAAGTGGAATATCACTGCTTGTTCTGATACCGTGGCTTTCAGGGTAAAGAAATGGTGATAAAATCCCAGCGTATAAATAGAGTGTTCTCTTCTCCTCGCCAGAAAATTATCTAGTTAACAGGAGCAATACTATTAGTGAAATCAAATACGGCTGATGCCTGCCACTAATGCTAGCTGATCCTAGTATGAAATATATTATGTTACAAACACTATTGTACCACAGTATGGAACCTTCAACTATTTGTCCAGCTGAAGGCACTACTAATAAACACCATACCTATCTACGATTTGCCATTGTGTGTTCAGACACTTACATACAAGTATATTTCTAAACATTGAGAAATATTTACTCGCGGCCTGGTGTTGAGTAAGGGATATTTCTCTTTATGCGCACTGTGGACACACCGTTTGAATACCAACAATGGCTGATCATTTCTCTGGGTGCCAATTCAAAGTTCCCACAAGTCAACAGCTAACAAAATGAGCCATTCAGCTTGAAATAATAGTATTATAGTTAAGGTCCCCACTGAAACTTTGATCTGTTGAGTGGCCTGATCAATACTAAGTCTCCGCACGAGGTCAAACAATTTAAAATCCTTGTTTCCTGCTGTTTGCTAATCTTTCTATACCAGTGAATAGCATATCTTAAAAATGCAGAGTAGTAAATTGTACGTGCGCGATTTTTCCTTCCACAGACGTACATCAAGATCTTGCAGATGTTTTACACTAGCGCAGTAATTATAATTCCAATAAATATAGTTACCATTTTATGTTTCAACCCCAATTAGTGTTCTCTGATTGAGTCAATTAACATAAAAAAAGATCAAACGGAACTGCAAAAATTATTTAGATTATTTATACCATACCAGATCTTAATTTCCTCACCTTTTTAGAGGAGGAAATGGCCTAATGTATTGGAACTTAAAACTTTGTAGCCATTTTGCTCAAATTCGGGATTTTTAAAATATTATAATGAGTTTGTTTTTTTTAAATTAAGTACATGTAAAAGTAGAAAGCAATGCTAGTATTACCAGCATATAAAAATTCTGCTGTGTGGAATAACGTTAACTGAATATTGCATCATACTCATTATAGTGAATTTGTAATTAAAAATTTTGGGGGAAAAGATATCATTTGTCACTGGAACTATAGCCCATAATTGGCTATACATTTGGCAGAAAAAAAAAGATTTCTATACAAACTTTAGTTACATAGTTCACTAGAACATATAGAAAACAAGATGTGTTTGAGAAACACTATGCCCCCCAGTGGTAAGCCATTTGTGAAGGCTAAGAAAATCAATTAAATGGCACTTT
>JACSZP010036712.1:1085-14097 GCA_016161895.1 Pinna nobilis | reverse complement strand
CCCCCCCCCCCCCCCCCCACCCCACCCCACCCCTCATGTGTTTCTCGAACACTTTGACGTCAACATAAAACACAAGGAAAATGCTCTGCATGGCATTCATGCGAAAATCATATGAATATCTGGCGAAAACTTCGCATGATAATAAACTGAAACCAATACGCTTTATTTCTATGCAAATATTGACAAAGTGATTATAGATTATAACTATCTTAAGATTTCCACTCAAAAATTGCCTTTTGTTTACTTGGATTCCGTGATATTAAAGTCTTTAAAGTTGTTTCAGGTCGAGGAAATATTCATGAACCTCTTTTTGAAGTTCTTTTTCAGAATTTAAGTTCTCGAACGAATTAGCGAGATAAGATATAAACAATGATTTTTTGATTTTTGATTTTATGATCAAAGGCTAAAATTATTAAGTAACATGTACGTATGAGCAATGTCTATGATACTGGACAGTCAATGCTGTATTATGATTTTGATTCACAATCATACATAAGTGAAAAAACGTGATTTTCAACAAACACATTAGAGCTTATAAGAACAAAAATTCCACCTCACTAATGAGTACAATTTTAGTGAGTCACTTGGGTGGTTTTAATAATGAGCTTGCATTGTAAATTAAAAAATTCATCACGACCAAAGAGTTGCTGAAAAAAGGCAAAAACAAAATCATTAACTTTGTCATTATTGCCTCTATGCTTAGAACTTCCTGTTTTTCACAATTTTCATATAAGAGAATCCTTTAGATTTGAATTGTTTTATAGTTGTGTAATGAGCAAGTTTATTGTTGAAAGGTCTCCTAGTATATAAAACAAGAATACGTATAATAAACACAGTTTCCTTGAACTTTTCACTTTCCTTTTATTGCATCATGGCCAGAGTTTACTTATCTTGGGATGGGTGCGATCAATTCGCTTCAATAATACATGTATGTAGATACACGGTAAGTTTGCGATACCATATTATAAGCACAACGGGATTGTAAAAAGTAAAATGCATAATAAACATACACATAATACAAAGCCAAATTGATGTGTCATTGCTAAAATATACATTAAGTGGTGGTTGAAATATTAGAAACACGCTATGTGATATAGACGCTACATATACATAGAGGATTCAATTCATTTCCCATGCAAAAGTGACGGCGAGAAAGAATTATTTTTGAAACTTAAGACAGAAACCTACACGGTTCCGGTTTTGTTTTTGCGATTTCTATGTCCGTAACTCTAGTAAATGTTTTAACCATTATGAATATGAAGAACCGTTTTATACTAGAACACATTTAAATATAAATATTAAAGTTATTTATCAGAAAACAAGTACGAACAATCAAACAGAAAAATGCAACACCTGTATCTAGTAAGTCACGGAGAGATAGCAACTTAGCATCACGTTATTTTGTATCTCATGCCTTTTCTAATCTATCTTTGTTAGTCGCTTAGTTATATTGTTGTTTTAAGTCCCACTCAAGAATGTTTCATCACTTATATGGAGACGTTACCGTGTGTAGGTGAACGGCGACAATTTTTTGCCTATAACTGGCACTTTTGGGGATGGTTTTTATTGTGCTGACACCTACTGTGACACGGGACCTTGTTGTTAACTGTCCCCTCCGAAACTCAGGGACAGCCAACATCAGCAAGAGCAGAGGGAACAGGTGTGTTGGAGGAGCTTTACTCCCATTTCATCTGATTCTTAGTAGTACTAAAACTTAATATTTTAAAGTTTTGGTTAAGTGTCAGTATCGATGTTTGCGAAGTGTTAATTAAGACCAGCATTCATATTTCCAATCCGATCTACATGTAGATCGAAAAATACCTAAATCAGTCTTTTAACTAGCTGCCATGTCTTTTTACAATATTAACTGATTATAATTAACATTGAACTTGAAAAAATCAAATGTATAGTATGGAAGAGAGTATAATCAGGAGAGGAATAAGTAAATAGACAAATTGATGAAAACTTGATCTGATCTTGATTAACAATGGAAAATTGAAAATTGAACATTCCAGTTTGTATTGCATGATTAATCGTCACTTGAATCTAGGTTGTCAATTATGGCCTAAATTTTTAATTTTTAAAATTCAATATCGAAACCTTTAGTATCAGATCTATTAAACCTCTCATTTTTAAGGAATTTTAAATTTACTTGTCGATGATAAATCTTTCCATGTTTAAATGTTTGATTAAACTCCTGGGGAGATTAAACTTCCTGAAAACATATAATCAACCGGCATCTCACTACATAAGTAAAAGGGAAGCGTCTTGTGCAAACACTTCAAACTAAATAGACAAATGGAAAATGAAAAGAAATTAAGTCATAATATGGTAGTGGAAATTGCCATTTTGATAGCTCAAATCCTGTACTGAAAAATGAACGAATATGGTACATAAAACTGTGAAAATATTTTTGGAAGACGTCAACTCGCACGCGCATAATGTTGCGTTTAGAATATCAGTATTAATCAACATAGACGATATTTAGTCAATGTTGCTTTAGTCGATAATATATTGGATATGCATCAATCATAATGTCATATATCTACCTCATTTTTGTTTTAATTCAATAATTTGGCTTTAAAAAATTCACGAATCACGATTCATTTAAGCAAAAAAAAAGATGCTACCATTTTGCATAATTTGATCGCATAAGAAATAATGACGGTAACATTAACCTACCAACTGATTTGCAAATGGATATAAACGGTCAAAAAGATATCTATAAATCCCTACTGGTGGTGTTTTCCCCGTGTACATTGTCCTACAAAAAGCGCATCGGCCATAACGGCTATAGCTATACCCGTGACTTCCTATTCATGAGGAACTCATTAAACAATATGGTGCCCCTCTTTCAAGGATGTTGGATGGTATTCTTAAGGACAACCATTAACAGTGGCCATCTTTTGCTTGTCATATCAAGAACATTTATTCTCAAGCAAAATCAACATTTGACCGAACTCTTTGGGTCTCCATGGAACATTGGCGACGGATGTGACATGCCAACATAGGACGCTTACTCCTCCTAGACACCTGATCTCATCCCGTTAGGGATTTGCAGTGATTTCCGTGTTGAGATCACAGTTAGTCTAAATTTGTCATGTTTATTAGGACTTGGCTTTTTTGTATATTCCTTGGTACTTTTTCTATTTTATTTTACATTATATGCATAGGTAAATTGTGCCGGTGAATTCGACATTTTGAACTATTTGTCGTATTTTTTCTCTAGCTTGTTCTGTCTGAAACGATAAGAAGTAGCACTATCGGTAACGGTCACCGCTTCTCTTATAATAATTAAATTCACCCTTATTAATAGAATACACCCTTATCAGTGAATGTTTGTTTTACCCTTAAGGGATATTTCATTTACAATGTGGACATTAATATACTCAATGATGGATAAACGTGTTTATTTCATATCTATGATATTTGAAATATAGTTCCTGTTAGAGTAAGCTTTGGATAGTGTAATTAAAACTCTGTTGACACAGGCACAAATCCATAGCAAGACTCTCATATTGATGTATGCTTCTTTGATGCATTTTATTCGATTTCCTTCGTAAAGAAGGGAGTGTCAAGGAAATAGCACTTCGATATCGTATGCCATCAAACCATGACATAACAACCATAGGTCTCGCAGTTTGTAATTGTTTTGCGAAAAAACATCAATAAATCATTTCCAATCTCTTGAAATACTTTTCAGAATGAATATTAATCGGCCGGCCAAGCAAAAATTGGCCATTATGCACATCCGCACCTGAGTTCGATTTTGTTGATTATTTCTTTTTTTTATTCGCGTTTGCTTAGCCATCGATGAATGCTACAAAAGATTGCGAAATGGCTACATCCCTGATATGCGGGTGCAAAAAAACGGAAATATGAATGGACCGGGTTGGGCTTTTGAATTTATAATCATTCTTTATCAGATGTAACCACCACTATACATATCTGTTACAAGCATTAACTAGTAATTTATTCCTTCCTATTATAGATGCAATCAGAAAAATGTGTGCCGAGAGAACTATAATTATGAAGAAATAAAATACAAAGATAGAAACGTGTGTCAGAAAAGTGAAAATATGATGAACAATGCTCTTATTTCCCGCAAAAAAAAAAAGAAAAAAACAAAAACAAATTAAAAACAGATAAAACGATCAAATATATTTCTAGTAATAACAAATGAAATTTTTCAACCGGAACTTGGGGGAGGGGGGGGGGGTCCATGGAACATTTGAGACGGATGTGGTATGTCAACAGGGAACGCTGACTTCCTCCGGATACCTGGTCCAATCCCTTTAGGGATTTGCAATGTTTTCCACGTTGATACGTTATTAGTCTAAACTTGTCATATTTAGATCGCTCGGTTCTTCTTCAATTTTATCCTAGAATACTGTGGAAACACGACAGGACTAGCTTCACCGCCGTTAAACGATATTATAGAAATGTAATGCGATTCAACATTATCTCTATGAAAAGATACGTCAATGTCGGGAGCTATGAGTAATATAACAAATTGTAGCGGTTTGTTGAGGCCATTTGGATTTTGTTTACTATAATTCTCAAAATCCATTGTATCAGAAAATAATTTTTCAGCATACATCGCGATGTAAGAAACCATGGCGTTAGCTTCAAAATCAAATTTGGAGTAAAGGATTTTACTTTGGCTTCCGCTTCTGTAGCTCATGATGCAGACATATATTTCGATACAGATATGGATTTTCAGGAAGGAGAGGAGTTGCCAAACCATCCATCCAGGGTACCTGATCTCACAGCCAGTTTTTATGGTGATTCGCGTTACTCTGTCTTTGTTTTTTATGTGTTGTTGTACAGATTACTATGTGAACAATTTTGACAGTCTATTTGTGGATGGCCAGTGGTCTCTTTCTGGGTATATTTGTAACTGGCCGCCACCATATGACTCAAAGATTGTCGAGAGTTGCGTAAAACAAAAAACAAAACAAACAAACATCAGATTACTATGTAGCCATGGTAATGCATGTCGTTTGATTTATGATTTTTGAATACCCTCTTGGTAAATTCGTTCATTTTTTTACAAATGAATATTAAAATAATTCAATTTTGAGAAAAAATTAATTTTGAGATTTGGGACCTTTTGAGATGTTATTTGATATATCAGTATCAAGTGGTGAGCCTTTTCCGATAGGTGGCGATACTGTCATATTGATCCGGATTCCTCAGTCTGTATCAGATTGTAAATATCAAGCTTGAGTGAGCAAAACTTTCCTTTGTTTACCCAAACATTGATGAAGACGAGTAAATAATTCATTTATTTCTTCTTTCGGAATGCATTAAAGAAACTAACTTACATTACAGTTCCAGAGTAAATAAGAATTAATGAAGCCAATATCCGATCGAATCTATCATTTCAATAATTCATATTCTGTATCATGAATGTAATCAAATTGAAAAATAAAGTGGAGAAAAGGCATAGGGCTTCCGTGGATCCTTAACTAGAGCGAGATCAGGGTCAGGGATAAGTAAGCAACGAACCAATCGACGAAGAAAGTGTATGATTACAACAGGTGCCAGGGAAGAGTTACCGACGTACCCAACTATGGAAAACATACTTCTCCACTGTATCTACCCTGTATTGCTATTTCATAACCAACAGATAAACAATATATCGCCTGGTGTATGTTTGTCTCCATTAGCTGTTTGTTTTGTTCAGATTAAAGCCGAGGACTCGGTTTATTTTTTTCGGAACCCCTCTCTCGGATATTTCCGTGTGAATTATTCTGTTCTGTTTTTTGGTTGAACATCAATGAAGGTATAGTTTTAATTTGTGGCATACACATATCTGGGTACACTTAATTGAATCTTTGATATTTCACATATATGGGCGAAACATTTTATATATATAAATTGTAACTGTGTGTTACAATACGTTATGTAAAAGATACTTACCGGACCAGCAAGTAAGTTTCAAGTTTTGTCACCGCAATTCATTTTTTTGACAATTCAGTACACTTATATCTTATTTACTTATCTGTTACTACAACACTTATCATTATTCGTGGAGATACTGATACATGAAGACTTTAATTAGTTGAAATTGTGTTATCATCGGAGACGCTTGCGTTTGGTACAAGGCTATTGCGGTAATCCAGTATCTTGTCATCACTTAAAGATAACAAGTGATGGATTGTAACGTTTCTAGTTCTAGAGAATATAGTTTTCGAATGAATGCTACCAATTAATGTCCAAAGTATTATAAGTTTTTGAGACTTATTGAAAGTAGTTGCTTTGTTTTTAATATAAACGGTGCAATTCTACATCTATCATTTCATTTGTCATTTCCGTGCCAGTGGACACGCAGAGAATAGTTGAGGTTAGATGAGGTAAGATTTGTTAGGTATTATAAGAGTCGCTGGATATTTGCCTTAATAAATTTGTTCAGTGTAATCATTTTATACCATCCCACTTCGTTGTACCTAGGTTGTCCACCGGACTAGAGGACCTTGAATAAAAGACTTAAATAATAAAAAGTACATTTGTTGAAGAAATTGGGCAGATAACGTTCTACGAACGCCAGTGTCGCACCTGCTCAAAAATACTGCATGACGAGTGAGACTTTGCTGGTGCAGTATTTTACTCTTGTGGCGAACCAGAACCGTATGAGGACCATAAATGAGAATTTTATAAATTAGAAATAATTGTCTGAGAATTTCTTTATGACCCAGGCCTGAGCACCATAAATTTAAGAATTTACTTAAGTCTGAGAACTTTTCCAACTGCAGCTTCTCAACCAATCAGTACCGGCTGGAGTTGAATAAATTCTCAAACTTAAGTAAGATCTCAAGTTTTACGGTACCAACTCCCGATTATTACCTAGTTTTAAAATTCTCTAGATTTGAGCAAAATCTTGTAGGTGAGTGAAAAATATTCTCTGAGAATGGTGTTATTGAAGTGGGCCCAAAACATCTATAACTAACATATGAACGTCTTGTCATATGAAATACCGATTCCTTAGATTGGTTCTCAAGATATGAAATACCTATTCCTAACAGTGAGATTGGTTCATAAGCCATATCATATATCAATTCACAGTGTAACTTTAGTTGTCTAGCCATATAAAATGCTTATTTCTAAAAGAAAGGTTAGTTGTCTAATCAAATTCATTCTTAAACTCCGGAAAGAACTTTCCGCGTGCTAAACGATGTTTCTTGTAATTTATGCACAATAGTGCGTCAGTAAATTTGTTCTGTTACAATGAATTCGTTATTTACATATTCTAAATGACTCATGTTCCGAAATATAAAATATTACAGTTTGAAACATGAGTCAAAATGTCGATATTTGATTAATTAATTCTTCTACGAAATGCAAGATGTCGTCGCTCGGGTCAACTAGTTATAATTTGTGGCACTCTATAGAAGAGTGACAAGGGTTGGCCGAACATAAAAAAGGTATCTGGATATTACACTGCAAGATATGAATTCTTATGTACTTAAGAAAAATACTGTTGGATGAATACTTTTAAATTCAAATAAAACTGTCGAACATCCCACGATTAAAGCGTCTAATATACCTCGTAAAGGGTATGTATTATCTAATGATATGTTATAAAACATTTCATATACTTCATGTATCAATTTTACTAAAATCAGAAGTAGACACTTGCCGTACCAAAACGTTGAAGACAATGAAATTACAAATTAAAGTAAATTTGATTTAAGTCAATCTTATTTGAAGATAAATAAAGTTCGATTGGGCGCTGTATAGAAATGTGTTATCATATAGTATATATACACTTACGTAATGCCAGTAAGACTTGAATCCAGACACACCACACTGGTTTGAGAACACTCCAGTCTCTTTTCTGATTCATTTTAATGTATAAAGGCGAATTCATCTGAAGAAATTAAGAATTGTATCCATATTGTCAGCTCATTTTCTGAAGAATATTTCAATTGTTTTGGAATCTAAGGTAGTCACCATTTTTGTATCAACATCACGTTATAATGAAATGTCGTCTGCAGAGTCCGGGAGTTGAAGCCGTTGGAATTTCAGCGCATGCTCTCTCTCAGATTTACCTGTCGATGAAGCAATTAGATTTTCAACAATACACCTGCATTCTACGATCGATTAATGAAGCTGCAATCCATCGGAGGCCGTATTTATGTATTGACGTTCGTGCAATGGGGCCATTAATGCAAGAAACAAGAAAAAGAAAAGGAAGAAATTAGACTTACCGAAATCTGAGAAGAAACATAAAATTCGATCGACTCATTGTGACATAAACAATGGGCTGTAAAACTCGATTCAAATTTTGACATCAAAGACATACTGACACTGTCACAAACTTTGTGATGATGTTTATGAATCAAATTTCGCTTGAATATACTGAAATTTCATTTTACGTCTTTTTGGTTCTTTCTTTCTCGTGGTCATTCATGTTGAGATGTATGAAAAGCACAGAAGTTTGATAAAGATTCAACTTATCAGGAATTTTTTACTTACAGGAGACGCGTCATCGGGTGCCTAAGAAGGGTTATAAAATTGGCCTATAATCGGCACTGATTGTCATTGAGCAGAGAGGGTGCCGTCGCTTTTTGTGACACGGGATCTCGGTTTTGACAGTGTCATTCGAAAGAGAGGAAAAGGTACAATTGCGGACCAAAGGATACTGAAATACATTAATGTTGAAATATTCATTCTTAAGCAAACAATTCAAGCAAGAAACACTGCAAGACAATAAACTTACAAAATAGTGCTTTTCTTAATCATGATCGACTTTGAGAGGGGGATATAAAGGGTGTAAAGGGGGTGAAAAACTAGGCTGTTATTTCGCAATTTCTCTTTCCATGCTATATCGCGCCTCATCAACAAAGAATTAAATGATGTAAATTATAATAATGGTGATGGGAAAATGATACTGCGTTAGCACTGATTTAAATTACAAAATGCTTCTAATTGTCATAAAAATCAATAATGTCGATTCTGTTTTCATGCCAATGAATAACTTATTGCCTAGTGTTTTATTAGAAATTTCAAAGTTTTTGTACCTGAGTGAGGAAATTTAAATGACGAATAATATCGGTAATTCTTTTATTCGTCTGTTCTATTGTCCCTTAAAATCTGATATTTGTTTTCTTATTCAATTAAACAAAATTCAATAAAATGAAAGGAGAATACGTAGGTACGACTATTAAATCGAGTCTATCTGAAAACAAATAAAAAGCACAGTTGTCTGGGTACTTTAATTTATTTGTTATAAGCATCAAAGATTTGGAAAGCATTGTTTTAGTTACAACAATAGATGAATACCTAACCCACCATTCTAACAAAGATGGTCAAGGCTATCATGGGAGAGAGAGAGAGTTATATTTAGAAGAAAAGGTTTCATTTTACTTGTAGGATTAGTAAGGGATGTAACTATACCTAAAGAGCTGTTCGTAACTCTTATTGGTTAACATGTGGCCTTAAGACCATTGAGATGAGGTCTCCCAGTACGTCACAACCGTTTCCGAATGCTGAATGTCTCAAATGGATATTGGAAATGCAATTGACTGATTTGAATCGACAAAAGTTATTTCAAACCAATCATCATACCCCAAACAATATCAACATTTTATTGTACCGAAAATGAAATTGTATGGAATCAAAATTTGCTTATTCTATCCAAGTGACATAGTCCTCGTTCAATAATATTTGCTTGTAAAACTACAAATAAACCATTTTTTAAAGAACTTTCTTTAAGTCTTTGAATATATGTTAGCTAGATGGAAAAAATAATGTTTCAAAAGTCTACTATGAAACATTAAGACGGACAACCTAGAAAAACCAACATGATGGGAAAAAAAGGATATTTGAAGATACGAAGGGGCATTAAAAATTCGGAAATCAAAAAAAGGACGACACCATGTCCAGAACAAAAAAGAGGCAAAACTACAAACTGTAATCAACACAACAAGACGTATGAAACTAAAATTTGAGGTACATTAAATTAAGTTCATGTGCTCCAGAAGGGTAAGCAATTCCTGCTCCGCGCGTGGCACCCGTTCGAATCCGGGAGTAAGTCTCATCCGATGATAACCGTTATCGAGAAAAATACGGTATGATGTGAGACAAGGCGAACATATCCCCACTATACTTAAGTCTGTACATGCTTGGGTTTGACAGGGTTTTGCAATCTTTCATAAAAGACATACTAAACGGAATATTTATTTCAGTAGTAATTCAATAATAAAATACCTTTGCAAGAATAATGCTTTTATGCACAAATTTTGAGTTTGAGTGATTATATTATTTCGGGAGACGAGACTGTTATGTATCTTATTGAACGCCGCTTGTGTGAGTATTCTCATGACATGAAGTCCTATACGCTATCTTTTAAAATCGTTACCATGTTGACTTAAAACATTACAGCTATATTTATTTATATAAAGGTTAAAACGAATATCTTCAACAAAGGTGGATTGGTAATATAAAACTCTTAATGGCATGGGGTCCGCTGAGACAAGTCCTTCTTTTTAGCTTACGTCAGTTAGATTTTACCGCCATATAGATGAAATATTTCCTATAATTTCCTAGAAGAAATAATGAAAAAGGTCATTAAAAGCCCCAAAACCATTGGACTACATTTAAGATTGATAAGCAAATATTTGTCATAAATTCCGCTTTTGAAAATGTCTCCCTTTAGTCGGAAAAATCACTCACCTCAGTATAAATGGTTTATTTTTTACCTGATAATATCTGACATTCTTCGGCAAATAATTGTGTAAGACTATCTGAGGCATGCAAGAAACCTAGAGTGCATTATGTTGAATTTCTGTCATTCCTAAACAATAGGTGGACGGTACACGATGGCACCAAACAAATACTAATAGCTGAGGTTGAACAGAGCAGATTGATTTTGACATATCAGCTTATAATAAATCGAGTTCTCATCGACTTAATGCGACGGCATCAATACAGAATAAGAGAGAGGTCTATGTCATTTGTATATTGGACTTCAGATCATATAAAGTATCGACCGACTACGTTACACGGGGTTGGGTAGCCGTCTTAAAATTTTATTATAGAATTTGTATAACGACTGATATCAATTGACTTCATACAAAAAGAATATGAGTTTCACGCCTGTACATTGATATCTAAGTATTACACGATACTTAAAACTAAAAACTATACATATAAATCTATAATATACACCAGGATCAATTTACATGCTATGATTAATAATTTAGTTTTACACTACAGTCGTCGACAAACTGTCGGTCATATGGTGGGCGGCCAATCTGTATTGCTGGAGGAGAGAACCTGGTTACAAATGCACCCAAAAGAGACCACTGGCCAAGTTAACCGGCAACCTTTCTCACGTAATCTACGTTCGATCCCTCACTGATGAGAGGTTACGGACTAAGTGCTTTAAAGCGCATGCTCTTACCATTCAGCCACGAAGCCGACTTTGGCCATTCTGCAAAGGTTTTTTTCATATTTATATGTATACATATATCACACATCAGGTACTTATCATAGTAACCAATGATTCAGTTCCAATACATGTGCTTTTTCTCGGTGTACACTCTTGAGAAAATTAAAAAACTAAAAATAAAGCGAATAATTCTGTAAATGATTCGTAAAATAATTGATATAATGGCTTGTTGATTCATGATTATGACGTGGAGCCTTTCGAACTAACTCTATTTAAATGGGACTATTTCATGTACGTGACAACCCATAACGTTTATGCGGGACTAGTTTCACCAATAGTAATGGTATGTGACACTACGTTAAAGTGGTTATTAAATGACGTCACTTTCTAGCGGCAATCCATCACCAATAGAAACAACAATCCCGCACAAGCAATAATGTGTATCACGTGGTATATGAATTAGGTCCATTTGATTTGAGATTCTCAGTGGGTGTGCCCAGTCGTAACGAGATACCTCCATGGCACCTAATCTCACCTCAAGACTTTCAGAGATATATGACTATCCTATAATCACCGGATTCATATCCTGTCTCCTACCAGTCAGTTGGACATTTATGTGTTAAATAGCAGATTCTTGATTATAACTGACCTTCGTTTGTCGATGGTAACTTAGCCCTAGAACAATGATAAATTTCCATATGTAAAGGATTGCTTAACCAAAGGTTAATTTTAACCAATTGTTTAGCAACAGTTGGTTAACCCTAGGCTTTATTTTAATCATTTGTTATTTTTACCGATGGTTTGATAGTAACGAGTAGATGAACAACTGAGCCCAAAGCAAAAGGAAGCTCTGTCTTTGTTGTTTTTATTTAAAAATTTGAATTTGTTGCTCGTCGAGGTACTCTTTTTGCTGGAAACCAATACGTCCGAGGAAAAAAAGCAACAATAGAAAAATGCATAAACAACACAATAAAACAATCATGAGTCCACGACTACGAAATGAATATTCACATCAAGGTAAAATCAATACAATTTCTTCATTATTCTTCTTTTTATACAATCGGCATACTTTTTAGAGTACCGGTCCATTCGGTAACCTGATATGCTGGTAATGCCATAGTTCCTCCACGTACTCGCATTATCTTTAATGATTTATATACATGCATTGTTCTTATCCGGTATATCGGGTCTATGCATTATGACGATGCCGTTCCTGGTAATGTGCAGAGGCAGAGATGTAACATGTAGTAGAACTACTGGATCAGTCGGATAAAGTATACAGATAGATATGAATGTTATTATATTTCTTTTGTACATTTTGAATATTGTTTTACGCCAACCTCTTTAGTCCTTCTGTTATTTGTTACGTCGATCTACTTTTAACTTTATTTGTTTTATAATTGCCACAATATCCCACTCAAATATACTTCATTCATACAGAGATATAACCGAACGCTGGTTAAGGACATCGAGATGTAGCAATGGACCTCGGGTTTTACTGATTTTAAATTTCAAGTGGTGAACGATCTACCTAAAATTCAACTTGTATATTTTTAATACTTCTGAGGATAACGCTCCGTCTGTGCTTCCTTTGCGAACCAACAATGGGAGTTC
>JACSZP010036705.1:0-11199 GCA_016161895.1 Pinna nobilis | reverse complement strand
AATATATATTCATAGGCACAGCTGCGCTTGAAACATTAACCAATCAAATTGCATGTTGATCAAAATTGCGAGAAATTCGAATTGTCTCCCTAACAATCACGAAAGGGCCGACAGTAAAAATTAAATGACCGGGCAAAAAGAACTGTTTTTGAGGGAAATATTTAATAGCAAGTCTGTTGGTTATTTTCCCAATATAGCTTATATAGGTAATTCTAAACATGAATATTACAATAAAATCTGATGTCCCGAGTGATGTATGGGCACGTAAAAACAACCCCATGCTATATGATCATTACTTACGAGAAAACATGTAGATAACAAAAATAATTCCATCAACCGCATTCCGTGAGATTTTCGTGTAAGAAAATATTTCCTGAGTGTAAAATTAAGAAGGAATCACCAAAAAAAGCTACAAAAGATCTAGGTATATATTTAGACACAAAAGAATTACCAAAGTTATATCAGATCAGTTCGTTCAAAGCTTACCTTCATCGTCTTCCGATGAAGAGCTCACATAATGTGACGAGGTTATAGACGATTCATGCGACGCTGACGTTTCCGACTCTGAATCTGATGTACAAGTGTTTACGTCACTCTCCCGGCTATCCTGACTCGACTCTGAAAACTAAAACCATTCTCTAGAATAGTTTGGTTTCAAAACATGCTAAAATAGCATTCAAACCTACATTTAGAACCTAAGTACTTCAAATCCGTAAAGAACTGTACTCTTGACAAACTTTCTTTTTTTCCATAGAGAAATAGCAATTTACAGACAGACATGTCGGCGGACACACACATATTCATACATACAGTTGGACCCAGGTATACTAAAAGCGTTAAATGATTTTTTCTTTCAAAGAAACTGTGTCTTAAATAGCAGAATTAGAATCGTTTCAAATTAAGTGGGAATTCGTATATAAGGGTTCAATATCAGTGAGTTCCACTTCACTTACATACATACATACATACATACATACATACATACATACACGTATTTTTAGATATTATGAATGTCATATGATATGTATATTTACATTTCCCTCCGACCTTGGTGACATGGGTGAATCGTCTTCGCCACCTTTCGATCCTTTGCTATCAACAGTATCTTTAGAACTTGAATCTTGACTAGAACGTGGATTCCATACACCCTCACTGTCGTTCTTATACAGTTCTTGGTTCGCGCCTGAAATAAAGGTGTGGTTGGAATTTTTGTTCTCTTACAGTTCTATTGGCAGGTATACCTACATCTATCAGGTTTTGACACATGCTAGCCTCTTTCTTCTAATTCATTTCGTTCACGGGGAGAATTAGGTACGTTTGATATACAATTTTATGTATTATTCAATACGTTTGATAACTTATTGAATATACTTAAAAATGTTGTATGGCTTTCTTCAAAATTACATGAAAATGAAATGAACACAGATTGTATCTCTAAGGAACGCATCTTTGAAACCATATGGCAATTTTCGATTGACATTTAACAGCACGGTCTTACCACGTTTGGTGACTGTCAGCCGGAAATTTCCGTGGAAAAGCACGCCTTTGTCCTCATCATACACATCGTAGGTTATCTTTTCATCGTTTTCGGCGAAATAATCTACAACGTCAATTGAAATGTTATGAACACTTATGAAACATTTTGATTCGACATTATTCATAATATGCCTAAGATAATTCGGGTAAATGAAATGTGTATTCATCGCTGCTGACTTCTCCTAATGTATAAGTATATGTATTAATTTTTCAAGAGATACTAACTCCCTTGATGGTATCTTGATGTGATGGCATATTATGATGAAATATTTTACTTCCTTGTTAACCTCTCGATCAAACATATCGTGGATACGACTTCAGAATTATTGCAATCTTTACAGTCATTCGGAAAGAGTCATGTAGACAATGGAAATCAATTTTGGGACATTAATGATTTATTATTATTATTATTATTATTATTATTATTACTATTATTATTATATATCGAAAGAAAGAATAAGGATTAATTTGTCATAGGTCAATATCGCGTTGGGAGCATATGAATGAAATAGAAAACACATGATCTTCTTGAATTCGATATTGCAGCTCATTCAAAATAAGCACACTTCTGTTACCAGCTTCGACGACATACTTGACGAATCTTTATTTTGAGATCATACATCATATATCATATATCATGAGATCATATGCTTACAGTTGCGCCAGACAATATCTTAATTAGTCCCAGAATCGTCAAGATTTTTAGCCGTTAATCAAATACATGAAGTCGTATATACTCGTAGAAAATACTGTAAAACATAATAAGAAAACCATAATTACAAAAATTATATCAAAAATATACAATTGGTCATATCAAACCCCTTTTTCTTTCTTTTGGTGACGTCTGTAGTTTATCTTTTATATAATCTAATCCCCTGGATTCCAGCGCAAAAACAAAAGACTCAATCGCTGTGCTGCCTATTTTCAGAATCGACTTCAGAAACATTTTCGCCCTGTCTCTTCGGCAAGTGTGTTTCTCCGAAAGTTCTTTAAAGTAAATTTCTGGAAGAATTTTTTTGCCCGTGAAGTCTGTCTTCAATTCATTCACATCTATTTCGTCCACCAGGAATGAAAAATTCGCAAGAATAGCTTTTCTAACCACTTCACTATCTGAAAATACATTAAATAAAACCGGTGAAGTCTCTTGATATTCTAAAGGTTTTGAATAACAGTCTAAACACGAAGAATTTTTGCGAATCGACAACGGGATGGAACCTATTTTGTTGAGAGACCCGGTCGTTTAGCACATTGCACCTTTGTAATTGTGCTATGTTTTGAGTTTATTTTATTTAAACTGAGAATGAAAGACATTTTTGGATAACATATACAAATATATCACCGTTAAAGGTATTCTTATAGGCCAAGATGTCAGGATTTCTCTTAAAATGATGTCAAAAAATACATAAATAAATGATAAGCAGTGTATATTGTCATAAATCTTTAACTTAAAAACTAGGATATAATTGTTAATGATAATTGCAACAACAACAAAAAAACTTGAGTACTAAATGTTTTAAAGACTGAAAAATAGGATCATTGATCCGCTTTTGATAAATGGTCCGCTTTTGACTCGGTTCCTCCCTGTATCTTTTGATTTCCTCCACAAGCCGAGGCGATTCAAATTCAAACGGGGATTTTAAGGAAAAAAGTACAGAAAAAAGAAAATACCAACTTATGCTTGGGTTTCCTTCAGTTTCCGGGGATGGATCCAAATGACCATAAATGTATTTTTCTTTGTCCTTCAAAAGTGTCAAAAATTCGGATATCTTCTCGTCCGGCTCCTCCAGAAGTGCCTTGACAAACTCATCAGTGCGTTGACGTCGATTTTGTATATGATTAATTCTGTTAAGATGTGATTGACAGATATTGTTTTCTTGAAGTTGTCCTGAGACTGCTAGAGGATCAAACTCCTCTTTCAATAGAGAGGTATTTTGAAAAATTATATTCCTCAGTCCTGTGTATGGGACTGGCGCAATGCTTTGCACAGGTTCATCAAGGGCTGTAAACAGAAATAAAACTTAGACTTAGACTTAAGTCTTATTCTCTTCAGTAAACAATAAGGCAAAACAGAATTCACCAAAGTTCTCCGTGGTGTTTTCGCAGAATTACTTGCGTTAATTTGAACAAAGTCAAATATATACATATATATTTGAAAAAATATGGATATTAATGATTAAGATTAACCAATTAAATTGCATCTTATCGCTTTCATGCAAGCATAAGTCTTTTTGGAACGGAAATTCAAAATTCTTTCAGCAATGGCGTCCATTCCAGCTGCGAGTAGAACAACTTTAGATTATTGACGCCAAAAACATTACGTTATCAATTTCATTGTTCGTTTTTTAAGGTCTCTGTACATGGGGCATTGCCTGGTTTGTTTGTTTGTTTTGTTTTACGACACATTAACGCTGTTTCATGCATGATTGTGGTGGTCAGCTTTCTTGATGGAGAACCCGAGAACAAAGGTAACCGGATATAGACCACCCTGCTCCCGAAAGTGAATTGACAAATTTTCTCACAAAATCAACTTAGATTCCAGCGAAGATCGAACCTGTGCTGACAAAAGATGAGCGACCAAGTGGTCTGAACATTCAGTTATAGAAAGCCTGTGTAAAGAAAAAAAAGGACCGCCATGACCTAGTGGTTAGCGTGTTTGCCTTCTGATCATGAAGACGTAGGTTCGAGTCCACGTAACGCTTTGGTTGGCTGTCCATATACGGCGAATGTTACAGTAAATTCTGAGGCCTCTTGCCACAGAAGGGGTCGGTACGTTAAAAAATCCCTTCCTGTTCTACGGACATAAGTGCGGAACATAGGCTAAATGTGTCTACTCTATATAGACTGTTTTCCGATAGCAGTATTTTACCAGAGTTATTTCCCTTCGGTGGCCTCGTTGTATGGCAGCGTATACGTTTTTCTGCATAAATCAACCAAATTCAATGGAGAATTCTTGGGTACTAAACGTTTATAAAAAAATTATTTGGGGTAAAATATTTATTTCAGGTATTCAGTAGTCTAAACAACTAAATTAATGAACATTATGGTGTTTCTTTACACTACTACAATGTAATCGAAATTGGTTTCATAAAAAAGAAAATTTTCCATATTGCCATACAAAATGGCCACCGAAGGGGAACAACTCTTGAAAAATAATGCAAACAGTCAATAAGTGAAACACTCTTTAGTGGGACTATAAATAAAATAACATTAAGTTTTATATTTGTGAATAATTTCAATCGAATACTCAAGCTTCGAGAGAATCGTTGTAAACTATAACCTGATTATTAGAACCTTTTAAGAGGGAACCAATCACTAACTCTAAATATGAAATGACAATACCATCACTGGCGCAAGTACTATGTGGTATTGAGGATGCATGGATCTATGCGCACGAGTAAACCTTAACTTTATCATTATGAAGATTGAAAACCTATAAAAATACACTGTACGTGTGTATAAAATTATGTTATCAAAACGCGGTTTCCTTTGCATACTTAGTAGATTGTCTGAATAATGCACTGCTATGATTTTTGGGGGCGCTATATTCATCCACATAGAGTAAAGGTAATTTGTTGTATATACAGATTTGAACTAGATTTTTGAAAGGGAATAATATAAGATCAAACAAATCTAGCGATTAAAATCAATGTTAATTTTGGAAATAGCCACCTGTCTTTGTCGCTCCCTGGTTGCATTTTTCGACGATTATTTCGAGGTCATATGTTCCTTCATCTAATAGTTCTCTGACGTCAGCATGATCAAACAGATAACGTAGTAAATGTGAAATGCTATTATCTCTAACAGAGTCATTCAAACATCTCCTGACGTCATCACTCTCTGCTTGGAGGTATATAATCAAAGAACCAATATCGGATGACTTGATTGTAGCATGCATGGCATGTATTAAACGTTCTTCTGAGCCAGGGACATGCTCTCTCACTCGCACGTAAACTTGTGAACCACCGCTGGGACTTTTTGTCATAACAAATCGAAGTTCTTCGACATTCGGTGCAGCCTCTGAAAAGGAATCAAGAGCTTCGTTTAAGAAACTTTTCACTACGCAAAATATAAAATAAAAAGTACTTACCATAAATATTGATATTTTCCTTTTTTGAGGCAGAGGATAGACCAGTTTATACAACACAAGTTAAAAAAAACGAATATATATATTTGTCTGTCTCACGAGATGATATAGATGTTAAACATGAGCAAATCGACGAATGTTCTATTAATCAAATTTGTCTCAAAATGTGCACAAAAATGGACATAAAGTTGCAAGATTTTTTTTTATTATACGCTCAATTATTCCGCTAAGAATATACATGTAGTCCGGTCATATCAGAAAATTTTTCAGGGACTTTGCCTATTGAAGACCTAAGTTTTAAACAAGATATCCGAAAAAATATCTGACGCATACATTCGTTACAAGAATCGAGTTAAAGTCGATTTATAAATATCCAGAAAAGAAAGTGGTACAAAGTTCAAGACTTGTTAAGCATTTGGATTTGCTTCTCAGCCAAATCTGAGAAATCACTATTTTTCTTTTTGGCGTTGGCCTTGCGATTATGTGACAGTGCATTAGTCGTAAAAACATAAAAGATCAAATGAGTAAATGTTAAAAGATGGTATGGCATTGCAGTTACGAATTCACTCCATTCAGTGTCCTAACCGTAAAACCGAAACAACTGGACTAAATGGAGAAACAAAGCTATGAAAGGTTCACGTTAGTTATTGAAAAATAGATTTTGTCCAACTTTTGTTTTATCTTTGATTTTAGTAATATAGGTTGTTTGTGTGATAAATTTCCTTAGAGTTTGCATCTGGCGTACGTCGGACACAGTAGGCTTGTAGAATTCGAAGGGGATTCAGCCTGTGGTCGCACCCCCTTATAAATTCTACAAATCTACAATGGACATGCAGTACGTAAGATAAACCATTATTATATATAATAGATTGTCCCGAAAGATCGTATCACGGTGTTATACGATTATGACATTTGCAAAAGTGCATCCAAATTTATCAGAAATGTCAGGAAACAATACAATTAAGATAAGTTAGTTTTTTTTTCTCAATTTCAATCTCAGAAATTTTATTCTGTTTTTACCCAGAGACGCTGAGCGGTATATTCTGCCATTCTTCAGAGTGACGTTAACGTCAATCAATGTCTCATCTGAAATAAAAAAAAAGCCGAAGACAAATTTATAAATAAGGTAACATAATTGTCTTTAATGGGTACCAATAAATGTAATATCCCAATCTTAAGCTTCAGTGATATTATTTTTAAACACAGAAGCCTGTATTGAGTCCCGGTATATTGGAATCCTGCTTAATTTGAAATTACTGTAATTCCCCGGCTGAATTACTTTATTACTATTATAACCAACTTATTATGAATATCCTGTTTATTTAAAAAATAATTAAAAAAATTATTTCCCTTTAGTCTCAATATATCTTGGTTTAACTGTATCTAAAATCACTCTCATTCGACCTGGGCTTTTATCCTTAATACTTATCTTAATAAACTACTTACTTAACTCTGGCGAAAAGACAGATTGGCCAAGAAGATTTACTCGACTGTTCTTATAGTTGCACATGCATTGTACGGATCTTTTAATAGTATTTCTATTATATGTTGATGACATGAGGCTGACACAGGTTTCACAATGCCAAGAACTTTATCATATGTATATGGAGTATAATACTTGTCCACACATAGTTTCAATCCTTCACATTATCATAATCGTATTTAATGTATGTATCACTATGAGCAAACTACGAAGCAAATTGCCGCGTAGCTCCACTGCGCGGTTGGCCGTCCCTGTCTTTCGGGTGAGACAGTAAAAACCGAGGTCCCGTGTCACAGTAGGTGTTGGCACTTTAAAGAACCCTCCCTGCTCTACGGCAAGCACTGCCGATCATAGCCAAAATTTGTAGCCCTTCACCGGCACATGGTGACGTGTCCATATGAGTGAAATGTACTTGAGTGGGAAGTTAAACAACACTACCATACCATACAAAGCAAATTGATAATCATCGCGGTTATTTGTTTATAAATGAGAAAAGATATTAAGCACAGTATAAGCGAAAATATGCTGTATCAATGGATGTCGGTATGAACTCCTACGAACAAGAGAATTCATCGGTGCCAACTGAGTGATTTGACATGTCGATTCTTGATGTCCTGACCATGTTTAGTCAATGAACATCAAAATCAAAACTCCCTTGAGGTTCATATCCACTTTGATTTGAAGCTCGTATCCACTTTGATTTGAAGCAAAGGGGTAATTATTATAATTATAAATAAAACGATGAAAGTAAAACGCAGAAACCGTCATTGAGACATCCCATCCACATAATGGAAAGAGTTGATGTAATATGTGATATCCGATATCATTTGTTTGGGACTACTAATGTTTCCATTGGTGATGGGAAGACGCTAGAAGACGCAAAGGTCATTTCCGTGAGAAAATAACGTAGAAGCACGTTTTTTTCGCCATTGGACACTCAATTCCAGCAAAAACGTTATGGGGTATCACGTGGTACAGGAATCATGTTCATTACGAATGTTGCCTTACTGACGGCGGGCAGGTTTTCAATGTTGGTAACATACACTCTTGCAACTTAATGGCAATCAACCATCTTCAGTGGCGCAACCTTTATTCGTATGCTTCTGTTTCCTCCATTAAATTGTCTAAACTTTATTTATTTTACAACTATTAACAAACAAGTTCAATAACTTATATTAATGTCTCTTGTTGGCTCTGATGTCGGCGTGCGGGGGTCCTTGCTGTGGGAGGAAACCGGAGTACCCGGAGAAAACCCATGTGTCCGAGCTGGCGACCAACCATACCATCTCACATACTACCTAGGCAGATCCGAGGATCGAACCCAGGTAGCATTGGTTAGAGACAAGTGCGCTAACCACTACGCTAATAGAACTAAACTTTGAGCCAGATAATAATTTTGATGGTTGCCTATGCCTCTGTGAAAGAGAGTGTTTGCCTGTAAACCTGCTTTTGCTAGTATTACGTTGAACATTGTTAAATCTAGAAGGAGCCTGTACTTTTTTCTGTTAAAACTTTTTATCATAAACCATCATAAATAAATGACATAGATGAGAAAAGAAAAAAAATATCAACAAATAATCAATAAAACAAAGAACTGTCACAGGTCACACATAAGCTACATACTTGGACGAAACATACTCTCTTGTCAACATAAAACTCTCCAGATCACCAGAATAGGTTTTCCCGGCCAATGATTCCTCAACTTCTCTGATATTGTCAATTGTCCTTTAAACTCAGGTAAATATCCTATAGGTTTCACTACACAGTTACAAGCTCCCATTGACTCCTATGTTATATTGTCAATGTTTAAAAGTCCACCCTGAACATATACGGTTTGATCCGTTCTTAAGCTAGGGCTCATCTGAAAGGAAATCCTCTACTGATTTTTCTGTTAAAATATAAAGGGGTGTTTCCCGTTTCAATTTTTTGCAAATTCTCACTGAATGACTGGTATCAAGAAACCATGTGCTTACCATCATGACTGTTTTTGAACTATGGGGATTCCCCCTGCCACCTTACTCAGTACTCTTGCACCATATCCCTACTCCAAACTGCACATTCCCATATGTTTTCAAATTCTACTGAAATCCAGCTTTCTAAATCATATTTTACCTCTCTCATAGCTTACATACATACATTTTCACTCCATTTTGATTAAATTCAAGCATGTTAGCCATTTTTCATGCACTCTCTGAGACAGGGGCCACTTCCTGTTAACTGTGTAGTGAGACCTATATGACACCCCACATATTCGATTAATACAATGTGATCAAATGTGAACAAGTAGTTAGATAGAAATAATCTAGAATGTTTTTTTGGCACTTTGACTGGTCAAAATTATTGATCCTGATTGGACAGCTAATGAATGCATGAATTGTAGAGCAAACAATCTCAAAACATGTCCNNGTATTGACAAAAGACCAGGGCCCCTTTTCAGAAAAAAATCTTACGATTAAAATCACTCATAATTATAAGTTAGCGATATTTCATTTGATAATATTTTGTACATTTTATGATAAAATTGACCAATTGTGATGGAATTTGATTTAGATTAATGATATAAATCAGATTGTGACTGTATTCATTTATTTACATTTAGAATTTGTCAAATAAACAATAATGAAATTTCATACACTTACGACTACGAGTGGTTTTTATCATAAGATTCTTTGTGAAAAGGGCAGCAGATTCAACAAAGGCCAGTTTATACAAATTCCACTGTACTTGTTTTGTCCTGCCACTTGAGAGTCTTTAAATAGCAGTCTCAATGTATGTAAGGGGTGTCAACCATATAAAATACCTTTTGATGTTAAGGTTCCTTTTAGTCGTACTGAAAAATTATATCTACTTAAGTTATTTTACAAATTAACAAATAAGTTATGTCAACTTTTAACAATGTCTCATTAGCTCTGATGTTTGTCTTTGCTGAAGGAGGAAAGCGGAGTACGCAAAGAAAACCCATGTGTCAGAATTGGCAATCACCATTTCATCTCACACACCCCTCTGTCCAGTCCCAAGATAAAACCTAGGTTGCATTAGTGAGAAGCAAGTGCGCTAACCACAGCACTAATCGGGCTCCCTTGAATTTACCGTAAATTTTGGACATTGTAGAACTTTGATGTGAGTGGATTGCAGTTAGCCCTTGCAGAGAGACAGTCAGAAATGCCAGCACAAAGCAAATCAGCGATGCCTTGTATTGTACCTGATCCAGATAACAAACCAACCAGGTAAGTCACGTACAGGTATGAAAGATGAGACACTTATCATTCCAAGGTGAAATAAAAATGTCAATGTTTGGGCAAATACCCTATGTTTCTGATGTTCAATTGTTTTTACATCCCTTCTTAAATCCTCAAATGAACAAGAAAAAAAGATGAGTTTTTCCATTCTTGATTTTTCACCATGTATCCATGTTTGAGGCCACCCCAAATTTTGTACACTAGCCATCTCCCAAATCACTTTTGTAAGTAAAATTAAGAGGAAAAAAAGCACTTTGTTTATTCATATTCAGTTATGAAAGGTATGTCAGTTATGAACATGAAGATGATCTGCCGACATTACTTTTAAGCTATTTAATAAGTTATAGTCTACTGTCAAACAGCCAAACAGTGACAGTTGCTCTCAGTGTGCTCGATACAAGTAGGCGACATTCTGGGACATAACTATCAGTGATACAGACGACAAATTGTTTCAACGGCACATTCATTATAATGGCAAATTTCTGAAAAACGGAAATGGCCATTATAACAAGAGGTCACTGTATTAACCACTTCAGTGCGTATTATGACGTAATGTTATTGTATGGCGTTGTGTAATCAATGTTGCAAAATATACATTTCAATGACGTATATACTCATCATACGCATTCAGGAAAAGTTTATGTCATGACATATACAGTAAAACTTCGATAAGTCGAAGTTCAAGGGACCGCTTGAAAAAGTTCGAGTCATCGGGACTTCGACTCATGAATGTAACGAGTTTCTCCCTTTCGTCACGATTTTCCTGGTTGCAGTAAGCCTACCCCCCTCCCCTCCCCGACACTGCAGTGTGCCTACAATATATTTAATCCATACCTGTTCGAGAAAAAGCTTAACAA
>JACSZP010036697.1:0-12581 GCA_016161895.1 Pinna nobilis | reverse complement strand
CCGTAGAGCTTATGCGATACCCCAACGTCGTTGTTGCCGTTGTCGTTGGTGATGGCGTTCGTAGACATGTCTCTAACCTAGGCTATATATTTTAAATCGGAAAATATCAGACTTTGATATTTCAAATATGGATTTCTCATAATAAAAGTTTCAATTAAGACTTCCATTTATGACTTTAGTCAAAGTGACCTTGACCTTGGACCTACGTTTTATAGTCGTCGTCGAGTTTTGTTGTCTTTTGACAATCCATGTTCTTTTTTCACAGGAACTTGCCGTTAGCAATTATCATCTCCATGTTAATTGTCACTGTCATATACATCGTGGCGAATATTGCTTACTTTTCCATTCTGTCGCCGACGGAAATGTTGCAATCGTCTGCTGTGGCTGTGGTAAGTTCTGATATGCCAGTAGATAAAGAATACTTGAAAAGTATATTCCAGTTGGAAGAAAAAAAATAACGTAAAGTATATTTGAGCAAATGTCCGCTTCTTTATTTATTTTTATGTCGTTGGACTCATTTCGGAATTTTACTTCTATTCACAGGAGTGCTGGCTGTCATAAAAATATGCTAGTCCTATGACAATTGTAAAAAGAACCATGCTGAATGATGTTAGGTATTCCTGCAAACATTCCAAGTTTTTAGATACATGTATAAGGCAGAAAACATACCTGTAGTTCACAATTTCCTTTCTAATAAATATATTTCAACTGCAACTTATTTGCATATCAAGTTATTAATTTTGTTCGGTTATTATCATCAAATATTGCAAATAAAACTTTAGTAGAAAGTTAAGAATAAATAATTATTTGACATGCTATATTCCTAAATGACAGGATACATTTAGTCCGCATTAATATACCTGGCGTCGAATACTTCGGTTTCTAATGATTTTCAGGCTATTGGCTTTAAGATACAGAACTTTCATATTTCACACTCCCAGTACAGTCGATTCCGGGTATGTTGAAATCAAATGGGGTTAAACTTTTCTTTCAAATAAAAAGGGTTTTCAAAATAAGTTGAAAACTGTTAAAATAGTAAAAAAAAAAATTAGCCGGTAAATTAAATTCATTTTGAAATAAGCAGGACTTCAATATTTCAGTGTTCAGTAGAATTTTGTTCCACTGTTTTCATGTCTTAGGTGGAGGTATATTATTTGCCACGCGTGCCTTACCTTTATTTTTATTTGTGAAATTACATATGTGATATAAATGATGTCACATTTTTGCGTCGATACATAAACATATGGACTTACTTTGTGAAGTGACCATAAACAGCTTGATATTTTAACTGCCTAAATAATTTGTGCTGTACTGTATATTTTTTGTCTTTCTTGACAGACATTTGCAGAACAAACTGTAGGAGTCATAGCATGGATAATGCCCATTCTGATTGCGATATCTGTAATGGGGTCTATGAATGGAACAAGCCTGTCTATGTCAAGGTAATATAACTCGCTTAAGATAAGAACCTAAATTATCACACGTCTGTATTCACTTCTCATCCATGCACAGATTTATAGCTAAGGGTTGGGACCTCCGTCGCCCAGTCGTCAGCGTGTCCCCCTCTGATCGTGAGGTCCGGGCCTCCCCCTAGAATTGGCAACATATATACCCTTAATGATCAATTATGCTTAAATTCTCACTTTAAAAGCCTTTTTACAAGTTGACCCCCCCCTGGAAAATATCGACCCCCCTGGAAAAAAATCCTGATACGCGCATGCGTTAAATAAACCAACCAACCAACTATAGATAATGGCAATAATTAGTCATGTGAAATGATAAACAAAAAACAGTTATCCCTTTGGAAAATACTTCCAATATCAAATGAAGTAAATGTATTGAAATTTAAGTCAGGGACATCTTTTAAATCTAACCTCAATTTGGTAAGCCAAGGCTGTTTGTGAACCAAAATACTTCACTTTGTTGCCAAATTTAAAATCTAGATCATGGTCAAGGTAATTCTGTTACCCAGATAAGGAAAATTTTGAAAGAAGATATTTGATCATATGTTACCTGAACTACTTAAGATTACTTATCACATTGATTTCCAATGATACATAGAACTATACGAACACGTACCCAGAGTCCAAAAATCCCCAGATGCTACTATGACTCAGTGGCTAGTATGTTTGCCATCTGATCGTTAGGTCACGGTTTCGAATCCGCGCTGCGGACTCAGCCGGCTTGCCCGCGAGTGAGACGGTCAAAACCGAGATTCCGTGTCACAATAGGCGTTGGCACGTTAAAGAACCCTCACTGCTTAATGGCCACAAGAGCCGAGCGTATGCCAAATTGTCGCCATTCACCGGGTTCTCTATGTAAGTGAAAAATTCCTGAGCGGAATGCTAAACAACGTCACCGGAAAAATCCCAAACAAACAAATTTTGTTTACAAATGACAGAATTAACTGTTTTGCTTTTAATTTCAGACTTTTCTTTGTTGGAGCGAAGAATAATCACCTTCCAAAAATAATTTCCATGATTACTTTCAAATATCTAACGCCAGCTCCATCTCTACTCACCATCGTATGTATTTGTTTTCGTATTTTTTTCAAAGAAGCTTTGCTTTTAGAATTTGATTTTTTTGATATGGAGTTTTTAAAATAAATTAAAGAACCAGAGGATAGTAAATGAAAATTATTCTTTATTTTGATTTTATGCTTCTTGGGATTGTAGTTATTAACATGTATCCATTTAACCTATTGCGACGGTTACCGGCATTTTGTGCCGCACCTTGTTTATAATTTGAGCTCGAATTCTGTGATTTGACTGTTCTACGGGGATATTCATTCCTCCATTACACCTTCTCCCACCTCTTATATTCCAACGATCCCTTTTTTGACGATCTGTATGTGAATTAACGGTTAATTGGTACTATATGTAGTAATTTCATAGTTCTAATTGTTTGATTGTTGAAGTTTGTCCGAGAAAATCTGATTGATGATATTTACACAGATTTATGATACTTAAAGATGACTTGAAAGGCTTTATTTTTACAATTTGTAACACTTTGTACGTTTCTATGGTCATTGCACGTTAAAACATCTATAGCCTAGACTTTTTTGTATTTCAGTTGGTACTTACATTGGTTATGCAAAGCTTTGAGGAAATTTTCTTTCTGATTGAAATGATGGGATTCGGATTTGCCATCGTGCTAACCTGTGTGTTTGCAGGACAGATTTTTATGCGTATAAGGGAACCAGATTTACCGAGACCTATCAAGGTATGATCAGGGACTACAGCAAGGGAACCAGTTCATGTACCACGTGACACTACATAACGCTTGTGCGTTGTGTGTGTTAGTGTTTCTAATAGTGATGGAATAACGCTAGAAGACGGTATCCCTTGCTTGTGTCATTTCAGCGGGAAGTTTATCTAGACTTAAATTCCTTCACCACTGGAGATACTAGGCCCGCGGGGCCTCCGTGGCCGAGTGGTTAGCGTGTTCGACTTCGAGCCGAGGGGTCCGGGGTTCGATTCCCGCAGCGCCACTCCGCGGTTGGCCGTCCCTGTCTTTCGGATGAGACAGTAAAAACCGAGGTCTCGTGTTACAGTAGGTGTTGGCACGTTAAAGACCCCCCCCCCCTGCTCTACGGCCAGCAGTGCCGAGCACAGGCAAAATATGTCGCCCTTCACCGGCAAACGGTGACGACTCCATATGAGTGAAATATTCTTGAGTGGGACGTTAAACAACAACGCAACAACAACAAAGGACCTCTTTTTATACTGTTTCATCTAAAGGACATACACAATTCTTTCGGGATTCGAACCATGGACCTCTCAGGCCAACATTGACATTGTGACCCTGAACTTCGACAGGTACTCTTACGGACTAGTGGCAGTGGACAAGAAAGTTATGAAAAAAGATAAACAGAACGTTTTGACAATATCCAATTTTTCTGCGATTACAGTTTTAAAAGTTGTTTAGAAATTGAATGTGTGCCTTAAGGTTATATGTTAGAAATAAAAGTTCGGACCAATAACACGGCAAGAGCCAATTTTCAATACAATGTTCAATATTATGACAACTTTGTTATACATGTAGAAGTAGATATGCAGTTTGCTGTTATGATTGTTATGTATCTAATATTATCATCTTCCTTAATCATTTGAACCCTGATGTCAAAATTAGACATGTTCTTTTTCATCGATCGAAAGAGTCAATTTGCCTAATCAGGAGTCACAATGTAACAGGGAAATTACTATTAAAATAAAGTCGATTTTCGCTGAATTTTCTTGTTTGTTATTTCCAATATTATGCTTTTACAACAGCTTGTGGTCTATAAACACCCTTTAACTACCGCAATTTCAGAGAAAATTCAAGAACTCTAATATCATGCTAAAAGCTATATTTCTTTTTTTCAGTTTTCCACTTAGTTTGACATATATCAACCCATACACTACTTAAAACATAATTACAATAGGAGTAAGATTTTGTTGTCAAAAGCTCAAAATCTGTTACCATGGCAACAAAATGTCCCTTAAATCAAATAGTTTCGATGAATCTTGGGTACCTGTTTAATTAGCAATTTGAAATTCAATTAGTTTTATCACCATAAAGGCTCGGACAAGTTCGTTAACTTTTTTTTACTCATTTAATGAGGGAGTCATGACCCGTTGTAGTTGAAGATTTTCAAAACCAATTTCCACTCAATAACTTAAGTAATTTCTAATGGGCTTATTTGATTGAGAATCATTTGCATTTTAAGAGGTACATGTAATTTGCCATAAGTTCTCGTGTAAGCCCGAAAACCAGTTGTTCGATACATCAGAAATTTTCATTAAGGACTTATAAGGAATAAACATGATTTGTACCTTTGTTATACGGTATAATATATTTCTTGCCAGTTCATGCTTGTTCATAACTGCTTTGCGGATCATATAACATAAATTTTCCCAGTCTGTCGCCTTTGAAAGGTAGACGTTAAGGTATACAACCAAATATTTGGAAGATCAGCCGCTGGCGTTTATCGTCTTGTTTGTCATTGTTGCTAGATTGAATGTTTATTAAGTTAAAATCTGTATTGAGATGTGAACTCTTTTTCACATAACCTGTCGATGAGGACTAGATATACATGCACCTAAAATATGCGACTGACAATTAACGCGAGGAATACAGACGATAGAATCAAAATATCTTTCATATTGATGGTTTGATGATACTGACAACCACAACTTTTTGACAATGATTGTTTTGAATTGATTTGATCAAATAAATTAAAAAGTATTGATAAAAAACTTTTGCTCTTTATTAAAGAGAAATTTCATTATGATTAATATGTAAGACAAACATTTTTCTCTGGTTTGAAGAACAGTTTTACTTCATGTTTTAACTTTTATTTTTCTGATATATCTGTTAGGTCATATGAGAAATATAACCGTCCGAAAAGATCGTATTGACTTCTTTAGAATTATAAATAATTCTTTTTATATGTCTGTCTAAATCAACGTGGAAGGGGAGCTCATTCATACCGCCCCGCTCGCGAGCTTGAAACGAATTTTTCTGCGGTGTATTTTCAACCTATTGTTGATTTTTCAAACTTTATTCACTGTGATTAGCATTTCGATCAGTAGACATGTATATCTATTAGATTATTTTGCGTCCAGACGTTATTACGAAATTTTTGAAAATACTGAACGATGTCAAATATTTAAGCCGAATTTATTTCATTAAACACTAGGAGCATTGAAGAGGTCTCGGTATTAGGTAGGCTTATCTCAATCAAACCTTTTTTCACGCAAGCATCTTAAATAGACGAAAATATGACAGACAGAATTAAAGGAATTTTTTTATAAACCCTGAGTGAATTACATAGTATATTACGGTGGCCATATAGGCCTAGTCAATCCTATCGTCCTACCGATTAACGTCATAATATATTTTCGCGCACGGTGTTATAACTCGGCTTATTTTTCAGCTACTTGCGTGCATTTGATAAAAGATAGAATATATTTCTATGTAAAGTTTGTTTCATTTCACTTTTTTGCTGTTTTTTTAGCAGTGCGTGTAAATAGTTTTTCGATATGTCGGTTCAAATAGAATACAATGAAAAAGGCGTCAAAAGGCGTCCGGGGGCGTTAAAGGGTTTAAGTTCGTTCGAGTCATTATCCATTACTTTGGTTCTCAAAAACTATATGTAGTTAGTAAAAATTAGGTATCTGGTGAGACGCAGCCAAGCCGGACAGGTAATTATTTCTGACCACAAATATCCCCATTTCCAACCCCCAAACACCATCTAACTGATATATAGTACATGTATTTCGATTCTTTCTAGACTATGTGAAAATCAAGCCCCTTTATATTAATCAATACGGCTAGTTCTCTCTCTCTCTCTCTCTCTCTCTCTCTCTCAGTCGAACACGCTAACCACTCGGCCACGGAGGCCCCAAAGATATATTTCTAAATAATTCAGTATTGGTTATGAAAATGATGTTAGGACGTTACAACGGTTATCACTCTTTTGTTGAATTTAATATGCATGAATTTTGATAAAAGTGTATCCATTTTTTCGACCTTTTTTTTTATCTTTCTTGTACTAGAATTTGCACTTCACTTACTAATTTGCTTTATATAGCCTGCGGAGGAGGAAGCCAATTAAATTGACAAAAAATTTAAAAATTAAAACAAAAAGTGAAACTGATGACGAAAAGTAAGAGAAAATTTTCACATATTGGTATGGAGTTAAGATCATTAAAGATAGTGTATTATTCCAAGTGAACAAGAACCTCAAGTAAACTATTGGAAATAAATCGCAAAGAAGGACCTTAAAGTTATTGAAATACAACACAAGATTTAATGATATATTACTACATCACGTTTTGTTCAGTTTCATATTTTTAATCGACAATTGAGGTATGCTTGGGCCATAACTACTTCAAAATAACATTAATATTTTAATAGTGTTTAACAACAAAACTTAAAACTGAAATGCAATTAATGTGTCTACTTCAGGCATGGGGTCGATTACTTTTAAATGAAATCGATTAAATTACAATTACATTGCTTTTAAAAAGTAACTGATTACACCAGGATTACACCAAATTTAAAATGTAATTGATTACTTTATCATGATTACTCACGATTACTTTTAACATTTTTAATGTTGTTGTTGTTGCGTTGTTGTTTAACGTCCCACTCAAGAACATTTCACTCATATGGAGACGTCGCCTCATCCAAAAGACAGGGACGGCCAACCGCGGAGTGGTGCTGCGGGAATCGAACTCCGGCCCCCTCGGCTCGACGTCGAACAACCTCGGTCGTAACCTCTCGGCCACGGAAGCCCCAACATTTTAAATGACTGATTATATTTTATGTCTTATCAAACTGTAAACATTAAGCACAAAATTGCACTTATTTACTCAATAATGACAATATAAATACTGTCATCACATATTGTTTACTTCATTTAATTTAATCATCATTAGCATGTGAAATGTATTGTCACTAAGTCTGCATCTGTCTTGTCTGAAAAATTTCCCTGCAATGCTAAACAGACCTTCAACTGATGCAGATCGAAGTCGCAATGTACAAGCCACACTTTGCAAGTTTGGCTAGAATAAGATATTTGTGAAGGAAAAATGACATTCCATAGCTCAACAAGCAATTAGGAAACATCCATTCTAATTTCATCACTACCACTAGGGTAGCCAAAAGTACTGGCCATGTCTCGTCTTTCCGTGGTTTGTTGGTTTAATGAAAAAATTGACTGTAGAAACCAAGGGGATTAATAAATCAAAAATCCAAAGGCAGACGAAATCATGGTCAAACAAAAAAGAGACAACACAAACAGCTATCAACACAACAAGACGTGTAAAACCGAAAAATAAGTAACACGAACCCCACCATAAACCAGGGTGAGTTCAGGTGCTCCGGAAGGGTAAGCAACTCCTGCTCCGCGCGCGGCACCCGCCGTGTCAAGATATAGGGCCGGCTCATAGCGGACCTGAGTGGTCGACAAGATAATCCTTACTCCTCCTGAGCACCTGCTTCCACCTGAGATATATCCAGTGGTCCGTGTTTGAATGTATTTTGTATTCCTCAGGAGTCAGTATGGTATTAATTTGTGTTCGTTACCTTTTGTTTTTCGTACATGAATTAAAGGTGCATTTGGACTCATGTGACACGATTAGTCGAACCTAGATTAATCTCTTATATAGATCAGTTCTACTTCTTGAAATTATACGTACAAGAAAAAATTAAATAAAAGCAAAACACATGTACAAGCAGAATAAGTCGGTACTTGTCTCGTTTTCCTCGTACTAAATCCGATATAAAGTGATGATGGCCATCATACCAGTACGTTTCAGCATTAGATTAGATTCGGATTATAGCTACACTTTGTATTTATACATTATGATAATACGTTAATTGTTTCTGTTATTTATCAAAATACTTCGGCGCCAGATTTTCATCACTTCGATGCCCAGTCATTAAACCCAATAAACATTTTATACCAGTGAGAGAATATTCGTATTACTACCTGAGCAGTCCAGGGTTCGAATCCCAGCTACAGCGTGATTGATTTTTTTACAATAAAATAGAAGGATGGGCTTCATACTGTACATATCCCCTATGGTGTAGGATAAAGGTACAGGCATAGGTCAACATTTGCTATACTTTCTATTACATTAATAGATACAGTCATACATATGTAATTGAGTAACTGTTTAATGACGGAAACCCTAAATACAACAACCGAATCAAAACAACTACACGTGTATATAACCATTCCGCCATCCCTTACATTGACGTAATGCAGATATACAAACATTTTGCAAAAGTCGCTAATCATTCTTAAATGTTCTCATAATTTAAAGCGTATTGTTGACAAACAGTTTAAATACATTTACATACTGCATACAAAAGGTCACCGGCACCATATATAAACCCGTCATGGTTCAGTGCACATCGAGCGGATAAAGAAGTCAGAAACAGGGACTTAGTAACAAAAATGGGTTTATGGTCAATTGAATGAAAGTACCATAACTCGTCAGTGACAGAGGCCTTAAAGTTGCTATTTACGATATGGAATTTCTTCGTTTTGTCTAAATATACGGTATTAATTTGCATGTAACCGAAGTGTAAGGAGATATCTCGAAATAATTATGGAGGACCGTCCATTACCTAACCCAGAGGAGCATGGGAAAAGTTCTCCAAAGGATTAAATATATAGGTGTGATCTATCATTTACATACGTTTTACGAATTCAGGAACAGTACGACTCGAGATGCATACCAAGTACAAACAGAGGTCAAAGGCGGACTTGTCAGGTGTCGCTTAGCTTTGAATTGTCATACATTTGCAATTCTGATAACGTCAATCGTGAGGCAGAGGTTCAAGACATGTGCTATTTGATCAAATATATTTTGTTTTGGCATTTGGTTTGTCTTACTTTTTAAAGAAGTTCGATAAATGTATGACCTGTGTTAAGAATACGAGGAATCCACTACATGAGTCGTGTGAAGAATACATATACATTTGTACATTACAATTCAACTTCCGCCGCCTGTTGACACGAAGGAAAATTTGTAAAATCCCAGGTCGTCTGCTAATTCGAAAAGAGAAAGGAATTCCTTGTGTTCTTTAATTTTTTCATTGAGAGAAATGTTTTGTGTTCTGATTGGCAAAGATAGCAGGATTTTAATCTTACATTCATAGGGATTAAAAGCTTAGTACTAATCTTCTGCTAACCGCAAGGAATATATTGAGGAATTCTATTTTCAAAGTATTTCCTTCCTAGTTAAGATTTGGCGCAATATCGACTTCTTTGTTTTTTAGCGATGCGGGAAATTGTGATTTGCAACGAAAAATGATTCTAAAGAACGGACTTAGCAATACAGATTGACTCTTGTAAAAAGATCTCTCTCTCTCTCTCTCTCTCTCTCTCTCTCTCTCTCTCTCTCTCCCAGAATGCGCAATAGCTTTCGGTGCATTCATTATTAAGGAACGATAGAACAAACTGCTACTGTCATTGGTGTCGATCTAACTGGAACCATCTTTATATCACGGAACATATCATTGCATAAGTGCATGTAGCCGATTCAATTCAAAGGTCAAAGGTGATTAGGTTGACAATGTTTTACGATTAATTTACAGGTGTACATAACATTATCTATTGTCTACCTGTAATTCTCAGCATTGACAGGTAACTGGGACTGAGGGCATATTCTTGTACTCTACAACCATATGTCTTACCTACATAGTACCTCGTCTACGTAAGGCCAGTGCTTATTGTACTATCGTGAAAGTTAACAGTACTTTTATACCAGCTGATTCTTTCACATTTTATTGGAAATTGATTATGTGAAATAAGTTTCACTTGATAAAACCAGTTGCTACAATTTAACCGGATTTTTTGGTGGGGATTTCATTGGAAAACTTAATGTGTATCTTTACTCTGGACAGGGGATTATGGATTTACAATATATAGTCGGTAAGATCTACTTTATATATACAATCGCACGATGAATCACAATAGGGAAATATTTAGATACATATGTACTCCATTGTTTACAACTTTGTGTTAAACAGCTTAGAGATATATACATGTTTATGTAATTGTTACAATGCACTTCGATACTCATAAATCCATAAAGGTCAGTTGAAACGTTAATCTATTTAAACTTATTTCTGATAGATGAAGCGTTCCCAATAAAATAACCTAGACTCTAGTGTAACTGCAGAATAAAAGAAAAGGAGTGTAAAGCTGAATGTGATGTACTGTGATTTACATTTTGTATACTGCATTGTTTACAATCATACTTATTTAATACGGCTTGTAGATACAGTATATACATCTACATGGGATTGCTACAATTGATTTCGATAGTTTCAATGCTATTAGTTCAGTTGAAACAATTGAGATGTTTTTTTTCTCAACTTTCTCAGAAAAAAATAAAGCGTTCTCAATAAATTCAACTGAATTGCAATAATGTAATTTGATTTACAAGCTTTATTTAATGAAAAGGCTTAATATACAATGCTTTAATAATTGTTAATTTATATTCCGATACACTTATAACTACAATGTTTACACAGGCAAGTCGACGAACTAAGAAGTTTGACAAATGATTCCCAATACATTCTAAATAAACCATTCCTAATACCCAAAATTAGATAACAGAATTTCTTTTCTTGTCTGTGATGAAGAAATTGGAATAATTCATAAACAATGTCTTACTTATTTTTATTTTTCATTTTCCCTCTCAAATATCAGAAACGGAGACGCATTAGAAAAGAGTGATATCAATCTTCAATTTATGAAATTGGTAGATTACGTGAAACTCAATTATAGAGTTAAGTAGCCTAAAAAATACATGTTTTTGAAAATAAAAGCATATGTAATAAACCTATGAAAATTGCAATATCTCCTTACGCTCTATGAATAAGTTGGATTAATTTAGGCATAAACTTGTTTTCTCCAGTACGTTTTTTCTTAAATAGGGACACATTTTGATGAAATGATATTCATCTGTGATAAGTATATCCGGCATTAAATTGGTAAAATACAAGTCATGCATATAACTTTACATAAATCAATTGGAGCGTCAATTTGTTAAAACATATAATTTTCTGATAGCAAAGGAAATATTCTTGATCTACATAAATTGAAAAATTCATTTTCTTCATCAGTTGAAAGGGAATTATTTCATATTCAGATGTTTTTATACAATTCTATAAAAAACGAAGACACAATAGGGTAAAGTGCTGTTCATCTTATTTGTACATGTACATTGTGCATTAAATTGACCCAAAATATTTTTCGATACTTGTTACAAATATAGGTCTATACATACGTTATATAAGTAACGTAAATTTATTAGTCTAGATCACAGAGGATCTAAACAAGTTTGGTTAATTTATAGACAGGGTTAATCCTGATATTTTCAATGAATTTTCTCTCAAATAAGATTAAAGAGAACGCCTCGTTAGAAATTTGAAGTTCTTTTTCGCATTGTGTGTACAATATAAAATAATTTACATTGTGACTTATTCCTGTATCCGAAAATATGTGTCAAGACGGGTGCCGCGTGCGGAGCAGGAGTTGCTTACCCATCAAAAGAACCTGAACTCACCCCCGATTGTGTGGGGTTCATGTCACTCTACTTTTGTGGTTTACACCTCTTGTTGTATTGATTGCTGTTTGCATTATTGTCTCTTTTTGTTTTGGTCATGGTTTTGTCTATCTTTCGATTTCTGAATTTTGATTGTCCCCTCGGTATCTTCGACTGTCACCCTTTTTTTACAAAGACTCATTGACAGTTTTTGTGACCAATATTTTCTGTTGGGATATATCTTCTAGTCTACATACAACAAGACAATTTGATGCCATGCGCACTTAACTAAATGATGTATAGTACTGTACAGATTATTCTTTTTGACAAATGTGACAAGATACTGAGACAGAGAGTCGAACTTTCTCTCTCTACCTTTTTTTTTTCGTTATGTCCACTTTATTTCTTCTGAAAAAATCAGTGAAATTTATCAGGCCACCTTAATGGCTGACGAACCTTGGAGGTAATTGCTAGAATATGAGAGATACGATTCTTATCCTCTTAACAATCGAGATATTCTATCAATTG
>JACSZP010036689.1:0-13714 GCA_016161895.1 Pinna nobilis | reverse complement strand
ATGGTTTAAAAAATGCAATAAGTAGAACACAAGATTAAATTTTCAAGTTGTCAAAAATCCCCATAATAAGTAACGTTATATAGAGAATAAAAATTGAAATTTTGTGTACAAATAACATTAAAATTTGTCAAGTCTCTGAAAACCTAAGGGGTTTTTAAAAATTTGCAATTTTACTATAAATATATAGTAAAAATGATGTTTGTTCATAAGCTTATGGCAACATGCTGTAAATCAAATTTCATCTCAATTTGGTTAATTTTATTGCAAAATATACAAAATATGATCGAATTGAAAAATTGCTTACTTACGATTACGAATGATTTTGATCGTAAGATTTTTTGTGAAAAGGGCCACAGATCTGTAAAGGGGCATCTGAAGCTTTTTGGTTAGGACATTGAGTATCAATAGCAAAGGTCAATACTCTGTTTCTGAAATGTGCTGGACATAATAAAACTTTTTGTTCTCAACATAAATGCTATGCTATACTGCCTGCAGGACAATGTTGAAATTATGTAACTAAAATTGTGCAGAAATAATATTAAGCACAATGTTGTATAATTCATAAAATTAGATGCTAAAGTCTGTCATGTGTCGGCTGTTTTCATGTTATTTGATGTTGCGAGAATTAAGCAATCTGCAGACCTTGTATTCTTGACCACCTGAACATGGTTTCATACACATATCGTTGGATAGCCTATTTTGACTGATTTAGCTCCAGAGATGAAAACGCACGCAGCAACATTGATATTACTGGTATTGATTATAAACACTGGTACATCAATTTTGATTTTTTCTCTTTCTCCAACCTTTTTTCAGTTTTGAAAATTAATTGGGCTAGCTTTAATGAAACTATATTGCTCTCCTTATATCCGTCAAAACCGATAACTCCATGATATATTGTTTTTCTGCATTTGGTCTTCTCATATTTAACCTTTCATGCATTAAACAAACAAACAAAAATGATACATTGTTTATGTTTATATAATTTATTCACAATATCATCATAAATAAATATAACAAATCAACACATGTAAATGTTAAAGCGTTATCACCGGGTTTTACTATTATTGCAGTACATATGCTTGCACAATGTGTATGTATATATACATGTATATAAATGTATACACGTGCATGTCACTGTTACGAAGTGTTTTGTTCAAACAGAAGGTACCTGACACTTGGTAAAGTAAGGCCATGACTTTCCTTCGGACTCTTACGTCAGAGGATGGACATAAAGAATTAGCATAGATTATATAGATAAAGTGAGAGTTTTAAATAGACTTGTGAAGTCTCGGAATGAAATTGATGGTGAGGGGAGAATACCGTAACTATGGTGTTGAGCGGAATGCATTTGCATATTAAAAATGTGATACAAATTTAACCATGCACAGTCAGATTATGCTTACTGTAAATCTAGCATAGTGTGCCAGTGTTTTATTTTCATGTTAATACTCAGAGCTCTTGATTCCAGATATCAAATGCTGGCGTAATATTCTGGCCTTAAAATGACAAGCACAGCCCAAAGTTCTATACATGTCTATTTAAACTCGCGAAAATAAAATATGGCGAAAAATTCTGGATTTATAGCATAACTTCCTCTTCCTCGTGTCATCGGACGGGTCTGGTGTTGCTATATAAAAGCATATAAAATTACCACGTACAAAGGATGCGATGCATAGAAAGTGCTCTATTGGAACCTGTAGTATCTCTTCCGTTCAGTTCTATGTTTATCATTGTAAAGTTTTGTAATGCTATTCTTGCGTTATATTTTCCCTTTGATCTTGCCTCTGGCTGATTTCTAGCTATGGTCTTTTCAAGGTTTCCATGTTTACGGGATGATGATCGGTATTTATGAGTACATATGTACCCACTTTTTCTCCCGCATAACTTGTTGGATGCCACCATACATGTATGACGAGGAAATTGTCCAGTATTGCATATGATAAGTAATATCAAAACGAATGATATTGACTTGAGCCTTATAAGAACTCGCATGCATATATATGTTTTGACCCGTATCTCTGCCAAATTTGTTTTTTATTCTTTCTACTAACTTCTTTTTGGATAATACTTTATACAGGGAATTTTTCGCCACTATCGTCAGCGGGCGAATTCAAAACTTGCCGGATTCAAAACGGTAAATTCATTTAATAGACTTATGTCGAGACTGGGCGAATTTAAAACGGGGCGAATTTTTTGCAAGTGCATTAGGGCGAAAATAACACGGGACGAAAATTACCTTGTATACAATAGCTTCCTAAACTTATTCCTTTAATATGCAAGTCTAAACACTTGTTAAATCATAGTAAGCCTATCACGAAAAGGGAAACAACGTTCAATTATTCTATATGAAATTATGGCACCAGTTATGAACGACTGAAAAAGCACACATTTAAAGTATGTTTCGGACGCGGTGTTGGAAAGTACACTAACTCAGGATCTTTTTGGAGGAGCTTCCAGTCACAGTTCCGACACAGCTGTACTGTCAATATCTGTAGGACAATCTTTGCGTATGATTTTCCCGGACACACGCGCGCTCCTCCCCCAAAAGGAAAATAGGAGATGGATGATGCGTCTGTTTCTGGACCTCTCCAACGACTGGGATCAAATGCTAACGGGTCAGCTAAATTGCTGTCATTTTCATGTGTTTCTCTTATTCCAAACACTACTGTCCAATCTTTTGGAATTGTGTAACCCTGAAAAAAAGAAAGAATATTCACTTTTAAAGACAGAATGTTACATATTTGCAGTTGTAAACGCTATATTTTCAATGGTTTGTCAATAAGTAGCAAACGCTTGTATAAAATACCCGCATAATATTGAAATCTAAAGCGGACAGGTACCCTGAAACCGTCTAAATTCAAAATCTCGAATACTGTAAAGTTCAGAAATTTTTGTGGATATTTATTTTCGCGTATGGATCGTTTACCATTTATTCAGTCTTTTTCGCTACATTGCATGTGTACGTAAGTGACCTATCCTGTATCAATGTCGGGTTAGAGTATTTGGTGAGAAACTAATTTTCGCGAATAAACACTTAACAGAATTTCAGTGTATACTTTTGCAAATTATAAAAGTAGAATACGCCAATTTGCCAGAAAAGAGTCCAACAAAACTTAATTTCTGTAATTTAGCAATGTAAGACATAAGAACATTAAGGTCACAATGATGAAGCCATGTTACCTGTAAACTGAATGGCGCCAATACTTTTCTATAAGCGCCACCTACTGGCGGCATCAGTCGTAGCGTTTCTTTAACGACACTTTCCACTACTTTGAGTTCCCTTAATTGGTCCATTGTGATCTCTTCCATGTCATGATTCTGTATTTCTTGTCGCACCTGTTTCAAAACATCTGGATGTCTGGACAGTAAGTAAATGATGCTGAAGGCCGCACTGCTGACTGTCTCGCTGGCATTCCACAGTAGCTCTATAATGGCGTCCAGGAATTCGTCGTCTTTGAACTCGTCATCATCTTGGAAGGTCGCACCATATGCTTCTAGCACGGAGCAATAATCGCTCTTAGTTTTTCCGCTTGCAATTGCAATTCTTCTAAATATATTTCTTAGCTCATTTTTGGCCTGCAATGCCTGCAAAACATAGGTAATAGTTCAAATTGAAAATAAATAGCTCAGTTTTCTCGACAGATTTGAGAATGAAGTTTTTAAAAACTATAAGCACGCCTGCACCTAGTTATTATTCATTGCATTATTTATTACTATCATTGCATTCTAGTATGCCAACATGTAAAACATGCATATATATGCGTGTGTATATGGCTTATTTACTGTCAGAACGATTCTGCTTCAGAATCTTCTAAATATCTTTTCCAGTAGGCCTAATCGATGCCAAATACATGTACTTTGATTTCGTCCTATTGCTTATTTGTTACCTTAATACAGTGCGGACATATTTATTATTGCATCACATTAAAACACATTACAATAGTTTCATTCATACACAGAAGTATAGATATGTTTCAATAGAATTAATTTTCTTGAAGTTTTCCCCCATAGTCGGCCATCTTTGAGGTCCATGAAGAATATTTTATGCATAAACCAACCAAATAATGGATGCCATTTTTGTTCATTGGGCTATTCCTTGAAATGTGTTACGCTAACACAGTTCCTTAAACCTCCTCCAATGCATGCATACTTTCATTGGGTCGGCAATAAGACAAACTTTGTCATACAAATCCTCGAAGTTTGGCATAATTATGAAAAAAACCTCCAAGCTGACCAACAACATGGCTGACAAAGGGAAGTAACTCCAAAAAAATTGATACTATTGCAACCTACCTATTGCCAAACTAGAAGAACTTGGAGTCTTACTCAGACCTCGACTTTGTTTTTTGGCAAGAAATATTCTAAGCTATTGCGATCGGCTTAACCAAGTGTATCGGTATTTGCAAGCTGTCTAGACATAGATTTATCGTAATTTGTATTGATCGTTCTGAGGTCGACGTGATCAACCTGTACTCTGAAAACGGGTCATATCAGGTAATGCCCCGCTAAGGTTTACTTTAGCTTTATTATGTGTACACTATCAGTACATGGTTATATAAATCTGGCCATAACAGCTATGAAGTGTTTTTATTGGCACCTACATGTAGTATTTTACTTGCATTCCGTAGTTAATATTCTCAGGTCAAACCAACCTACAACCCACTTAAGATCAAGCTAATTAAAATTTCACCTACGAGGTACAGCGTAGTCTTTTCTCGATACTCAGTTGCACAGCACAGTAGTGAGAAAGGAGCACATATAGAAGATCCAATTTTAATTAGAGTTAACCAAGATTTATGTAGCTTTACTGCCCACCAGCATCCTTTAGATACCTACACATATTTTACCATGACGGTCTTAGGAAGCCGAGGTTAACTTGACTTCACTAACGTCCCGTTTGTAGAAATTGACGGGGCCTCCGTGGCCGAGTGGTTAGCGTGTTCGACTGCAAATCGGAAGACTCGGGTTCGAGCCGCGTAAGCGCCACTCCGCGGTTGGCCGTCCCTCTCCTTCGGAAGAGACAGTAAAAACCGAGGTCCCGTGTCACAGTAGGTGTTGGCACTTTAAAGAACCCTCCCTGCTCTACGGCTAGCAGTGCCGAGCACAGGCAAAATTTGTAGCCCTTCACCGGCACACGGTGACGTCTCCATATGAGTGAAATATTCTTGAGTGGGACGTTGAACAACAATCAAAGAAAGAAAAAGAAAAAGTAGAAATTGATGGCACTTTGGCAATCGGCAGTGACGATTCTACACGTGACTCGGCACCCACTTTTAAGGCTGGCTCATCCGGAGGACATAAGAAGCCAATCGCCTCTACCAAGACTCAAACTCGCAGTATAAAGTCGAGCACTGCTGTGAAACCCCATGTGCGGATCTAGAGGGGATGCGGACCCACTGAAAGTGGCAAAGTAGGCCAAGGTAGGCCTACATATAAAATATTGGTCAATGATACTCAGATTCTTATTTTGACAGGTTGAATGTTTTTCTTTCTACAAGGTCGGCTCCCCCTGGTTAATCTTGACCCCCCCCCCCTCTACCTGGGGAACAAAATCCTAGATCCGCGCATGAACCATGGACCCTGTGAAGTATTTTCGATATTGTCCTGCCATGGTTTATTTAGCTCCGATATGTGCATTAACACTTCATGTTTACAGAAGACATACCAGCCCCAGAATGTCCAACCAAGGTTCACCAATCTTGACTATAGAATCCAGTAATTATTGAAAACTAAGTTTATGTATGTTAACCATTATTACACTGTGCAATAGGAAGGGGTAACATTAAGCAAGGCTCGGGATTCAGTTGGTCGGTCAATAAAATGAAACTGTATCTCACTTCAAGTTACTTTGTCTTTTTGACCTTTGTATGAATATTGCTCCCTCTTATTTCTATTATTGGGGGGAAACCTGCTGGATCCGCTACCTTTCATACAGTAGTATAACAGGGTACGTCCGATATTGTATCAGTGTCGGATACAAATAGATCAGAAGTTATCTGAGCTCTTATCTGCGTTGATATCCAGTTTTCGTATTTGCGTAGGTACAGGGTTACATAACAGATTATCAAAGCAGAGCTGCATAGCCCACAGTGTGAATGGAAATGATTCATTTTTTGCTGGCACGCTGTCAGATTGATAAAAATGGGTCATTGCAGGTCATCGTGTATTGATTAGTGCGGTATCGACCGCCATTCCAAGCCATCTAGAATGTGTTCATTACCAACACAGATGCACATATTCAGCTGACCCTACGCGAGGTTGCAGAGAAATCGGTCTACATTACAGGGTTGTTTGTGACATACTGAACTTTCACGCTCTTTCCGCAATGCAGGTGGCAATAATTGTTACTTTCGATGATATGTATATCCACCCTACAGGGTTATTTAACAGTGAACGACAGCCTAATTTTAAATGTTAAACTAGCGGGTGATTAATTTCCATACAAATCAAGTGACTTCTTTATTCCGTAAATATTCAATAGTTTTACGATTGTTATATATATATATATATATATATATGATGTAAAATTTTCAAGAAAGAAAATGTAGCTTAAGTATAGAAAAGGTAAAAGTACCGAACAGTGATCATTACATAATTCCTATAAGATCCAAAATTAAGAGTTGGGCAAATACGGACCCCTGGAAACACCAGAGGTGGGATCAGGTGTATAGGAGGAGTAAGCATCCCCCTGTTGACCGCTCGCGACCGCAATGAGCCCTATACCTTGATCAACAAATACTCATTTAGTTTATAGCTATAGATTTAGATAAATAAAATAGAAAGTAATTGAAGGTAATAAACAAATGAATAAATTTTTATGACGATGACGAATCTACCCCTGTTAGTTGACTGACGAATCTACCCCTGTTAGTTGACTGTACTATCTACATATTATGAAAGGCTCAAACAAATGTGTCCCTACTACAGAAGTCGAGGTCACGTGCTTGAGGCTGCGTAAACCAGAGCTGACTAGTTTAAATAGAGTTCATTTGTAAAATTTGAAGTTTAGTTTTTTCTTTACTTTCAGTTAACATCCCTATATAGATATAAACGACCTTCATCATGTTGAAATGGTTTAAATTTGAGGTGACGTGTCAAGTCAAAACACAAATTTAACCAAAACTGCGCACCCACACATTAAAATGATCTGGAAAAAGTGTATCAAAGTTCATTTATAATACATATACGTCAGTTCATGTCCTGGTTGGGAATAAGGTGCTAGAATGGAATACCTCGGAAATAAAATGCATGTCAAAGTACTAAGATATATCAGAATGTAATTTTTGATTTTCAAAATGCCCTCTCCCATCTATTTTCTTGTATGACAAAATATTTCAATAATTTTAGGAAAGTTACCTTGTGGTACCCAAAGCCGGGAAGATTAACGGGGAATGTGAATAAATTGTCGCTGAAGTCCTGGTACAGCTGTTTTATTCTCATGTTGTCTTCTGCCGAAATGTCCATACTGACAAGATATTTTGCCGCCAATTCTGTGAATACCAGACGACACTCGGAATATATGTCCACAAATGGGATATCGGACATTCTTTCCAAAGAAGTGCCTATGAAGTTCGAGAACAACCAGACATGTTCGGCCAGAAAATCAGGAGCTAAGAACTGCATGACTTGTCTCTTCTTGTTGGTATGGGATGTGCCGGTCGACATTGCCAAGCTCTTTGGTCCCAGTAGGTTTTTAACGGCAGAAGGGTACGACGACTGGACAATTTTGCATTCTCCATTTATGATTTTCCGGACAAATTCCCGGCCTGACACACGGATAGTCGGTTTTCCCAGTATATGAGTCTTAAACACAGGGCCGTACGTTTTCCGTTTTTGTCGAAAAAAGTCCGCCTGCAGAAAAGAGAGGTTATTTTTAGGATTGCGTTAAGAAGAACATGCTCATTACATTGTAATATAGATCTACATGTAAACCACTTTAAAATGACAAGGGTACTCGACAGAAATTCTGTTAGAGACTCGAATCTTTTGTTTGTTTAGGTCTACTTTCGTTTCATGTCTCATTGAAGATTCTTTTTTAAATCGGAAGACTATTGAATTCGTGAAGGATTTCATGTTGTGGCTTATTCTTGGCGCCAAGTGCCATCGCGCGGCACAGATTGTTTATCATACCAATATAGAGATCTAAAGTGACACGGGGTTTCCGCTTTTAAGGTCCCAAATGAATACAACATAAGCATATTTTATTACAAATTACGAGAGCTTAGCTAGCGAGCGATCAGATACATAAATTTTGCCTAAGACTTAGGAATTCTGTAACTAAGATTCGAAGTCGATCCTGTGCCTGAAGAGACACACTCTAACTACTGGGTCATTGTAAAACCTACCTCCATTTATAAGATATTTAGATTAAATGCTAGATAGATATACACTTGACACAGTATATTTACTAATCATAATAACTCTTTAAGGCATGTAAAATGTTCTATACAAATTATTTATGTTAAATAATATCTGAGTGACTTTATTTAAGAATACTTTTTTGACAGTTTTTTTTCTAGTGTATTCTTTAATAAATGTTGCAGACCAGTATAAGTAATGCTGATTATAAAAACATTTAAAAAAATTATAAATGCTTATAATATCAGAATTTAATATAATAGTGATGATGATGAAGATGATAATGATAATGATGAAAATATATAGGCACAAAAGATCGCTTGTGCATACAGCTTCTTAAAGAGAGGTGATGAAAAGCTCAAAAGAAATTGTATTTGTTTCAACCATCAAATCAATCGCTTCCAATATAAGACATTTGTCCTGCTCAAATAAGTTATAAAAAATACAAATAGAAAAAACAATTAAATTTACCTTTTTCACAAGAAACTGGATGGTCTCGCCAATAACAGGTAGTCCCATTCGTCCAGGGGGTAAGTTTGTACTGGCGGCATTCTCAGTTTTGTGGAACCGACTTCGCCATAACTCAATAAATAAAAATAGTGCTATAACTGCTATGTACAATATTTCAAACATGTTGAAAGCGGAATATTGTATTTGGTATTATGGAAACATCACACGTAAATATATACATATATCGGTTTCAAACCACGTGGGTTGTGCCATGACGTGTACACAAACGACCTTCTCAGATAATCTATAAGCTGCAAAAATGATATAGCAAGATCGATGAGGGCGATTCATGTATGTAGTGTAGGCTATAGGAAACACCACATTTAACTATATACAAAAAATGGAATACAGTAAGAATCTTGTTCTGTACTTAAAACTGCACTAAAACGAAAATAACACTGAACATTTTGGGGTATCGTAGATAGGTAAGGTAAGTTCAAAATAAAAGTAGATATACATGTACACCTTGATAGATGAAATTGTAAAGCTCTGGCGATTTATGTGATGGCTTACAAAACGCTGTATGTATGTATGTATGCATGTATGTATGCATGCATGTATGTATGTATGTATGTATAGATAAAATATATCTTAAAATAAATTTTTCATATCAAGATAAACAATCAACACTACTGTTGTTTGTTGCTCATGCACAGTGGGACTGCACATAGATACGCAGCGGAGTAGATCTTACTAACAAATATGAGTAGGCCCTAAATCATTTCTTTAACTTAACTTCTGTAAAGGTGATTAACTATCATCGCTATCTGACGGTACATTCGTGTGATCAATTAGTATAATACTATAATGTGAGACCATATTACATCTTCCAGTCTTTCCCGGTACTAATTAAGCTTCCATGTTACACCCACTGTCGACAACCACATATACGTACGCACCATTATGGCAATATAAGAAACTCCGCCAGAGATGTCTTATCATAGTAGTATACTGTGCGATATTGTTGAGGCAAACTTTCCTCGTTAAAATTTTCTTACACTTTTCCCATTGCTATTGCTTCCAGATTATTTTGGTCTTAAAAATACACGATTATACGTACCATTCTGAGGGAAAGTATACAAAGGCTGTATATATCCATACACATTCTATGAGAAGAATTTACGTTAATATCGCTCTTAAAGGATCGAGTAATGATATGCATCATAAAATACAATGTATTTTATACATTGTAATCATAAGATAAACCACCAGTTTCAGCATATGTTTACGTGGCCTCCGTGGCCGAGTTTTTAGTGTGTTCGACTTCGAATCGAAGGGTCCGGGGTTCGATTTCCGCAGCGCCACTGTACGGTTGGCCGTCCCCGTCTTTCGGATGAGACAGTAAAAACTGTGGTCCCGTGCCAGGACTACTGTGATAAACGTGAGCGCAATGGCGCAGGGGACAAAGTCTTGTATTTTTCACCGTTATTATTATTATTTTAAAGCTTCTATATCATAGATCCATGAGTATATCGCTTGGAGATTGCTATTAGATAATTGCTTCTAAAAATTTCATTTTGAAGTCATATTTCATAATTACTATAAAACACGAATGTAAATTATTGTTATGCAATTGTGGCAACAAGCAACGCCCATCATATCATACATGCTGAATGTAAGTACGTGTATAACCATACACAATATGACATTAGAGTAATATCACTCGCATTCTGGAATTCAAATTTGAATTCACCTAATACACCGATGGTGATAACAGTCGTAAGGAAGTCAATAGGTTCAGAGGAATGAGATTTATTTGTCACGCTAATCGAATGTTATATCTGTTTGTATTTCATAAGCTATATTCATATCAAGTTTATATAAAATACACATGAACACGTAATGTAGACGGTGTGAGCACGTGGGTTAACGCCTGTATTTTCAAGTGCAAGTTATGAACTTTTGAAAAATATAATCTTTCTATTCTAGCCCTGATTGGTCGATCTCACAAATATGTAACGTCCGATAACATACATGTATACTGTAATTGTTTTGTAATATAAGTTGGATGCACAGGATCATGCATTATCCGCATTCAGCAGAATTCAACACACTGAAAGATATACCTGGGAAATCAAAGAGTGAATACTAAAGAGAAATAATTTTACGAAAGCGAACCTTTAAAAAGTGTGAGATCAGGTGAAAGGAAAGAGTAAGCATCTACTGTTCGCTAGCAACATTCGTCACTATATAGCAGCAGTGACAAAAAGTAAATTCCATAGAGTGATTGGGTCATATTTGATGTTGTGAATGGTTAAAATTTACCTCAAGCCATAAAATCGCCCATGACGCTGGATAACGAGATGTCATATAACATGATATACCTCTCTTATCAACCGTAGATGTTTTCAGTCGATCACTTTCAAACCCCTTGATATAAAGCTTGTGGGCACGTCGTTTGGCCCCCAGAAGAAAATGATCATTATGCGAACTTGCTCTGCTATAGTATATTAACTGTGATATGAATACACTATAGCCGATGATAATCAACGGTATCTGTTGAGCTCAAAAAGTTAAACTAAATGTGAAATCGCTTTTGAGAGACAAAAGACCGGATTACTGCAATTTCGCATAAGAAAAGAAAGTCAGCAAGGAGTGACACACACTTGGTACCCATTGGAATGCCGGTAATTTGTTGGAAATTATCCCCCAAACACCATAAATGTTATTTAAATTACTACATGCATTATGACTACTCCGAGTTTGACATTTTAATGAACTTGCCTGATTTCCAGGGTACATAGATCGGTATAGTGCAGGGGACGTAAATTCCTTCCGGTCATATAGTCCGACCTCGCTCAGATTTCATGTTCTGATCGGTTTTATTCTCGCCTTGTCTTACATGGAACTTTGAGTTTTGATTATCTCTTGGTGATACTTTTTTCATTGCAGCAATTTTCCATTACACACGACATCGACAGTAAGGATAATTATAAGTCCAAACTCAAGTATGTTACAAAATATGTGTTTTCTTCACTAAATACAATAAATATTATTTGAAATGGCTGTTTGATAGTCCATTAGCTTCTGTTTTTGCATGATCTTATTATAAAAACCAACACCTGTGTTATGTCAATTTTATATGATAATTCATTTCATTTTACCACACAAAAGTCACATTCCGATTATTACGTAACTTATACGATTTAGTGCATTTATTGATAAATATAGAAATCTGAACAACAGCAATAGCTTTGTTTTATGTTTGGACAGTATGAAGTTTGTAGGCACTACATTCTATTCTGTGAGAAAAAATAATTCGTTTCAATCGATTCCGGATGAAAGCTAATCGTGTTGTCTGAAAAAGTAGATACATGTACTAGTAAATATATACAATGTACAATGTATCTACAGAGGTTTGAACAATTTATTTGATACATGTATGCGTGATTTAAACCTATTGGACAACCCTCTTTATCAATTCACCTCTATCTTACTTTAATACATGTATAAAGATATCCTACTTCGTTTTAAGCAGAGGTTATTCATAAGTTGCAATCGAATGTGGACCAGGGCCGCCAAAGGTCATTAATCAGCTTTGGGTTTTTATCGTGGATTGTTTTCTTATGATGCCAGTTTATTTTTGCTCCAATCGAAAAGAAGCAATTTTGGACATCGGCAACAAGTCTTAGAATATTTCATAACCCATAAATAAAAAGATGCAAGTGTAGAATGTGAACCCGAGATTCCAATACATCCGGCATCAATTGTCAAATGTTTTATTGAAATATTCCTATTCGAGAAAAGATTTTTCATGTTGAGGATATTTTCATTCCAACCTTAATTTCATATAAAAAGGTAAAGGCAACAAACGGTGATCAATCTCATAATTCCTACAAAAATTGCAAAATAAGGAGTTGGGCAAACAAGGACCCCTGGATACACCAGAGGTGGGATCAGGTGCCTAAGGGGGGAGGGGGGGGGGGAGTAAGCATCCCCTGTTGACCGTTCACACCCGCCATGAGCCCTATGTCTTGATCAGGAAAACGGAGTAATCCGTAGTCAAATTCAGCGTGTAAAGAACGGTCTTACAACCGTTATGAAACAGAAAGAAGAAGCAGAAGTTATTCATAAGTTGCAATCGAATTTGGACCAGGGCCACCAAAGACCATAAATCAGCTTTGGGTTTTTATCGTGGATTGTTTTCTTATGATGCCAGTTTATTTTTGCTCCAATTGAAAAGAAGCAATTTTGGACATCGGCAACAAGTCTTAGAATATTTCATAACCCATAAATAAAAAGATGCAAGTGTAGAATGTGAACCCGAGATTCCAATACATCCGGCATCAATTGTCAAATGTTTTATTGAAATATTCCTATTCGAGAAAAGATTTTTCATGTTGAGGATATTTTCATTCCAACCTGAATTTCATATAAAAAGGTAAAGGCAACAAACGGTGATCAATCTCATAATTCCTACAAAAATTGCAAAATAAGGAGTTGGGCAAACAAGGACCCCTGGATACACCAGAGGTGGGATCAGGTGCCTAAGGGGGGGGGGGGGGAGTAAGCATCCCCTGTTGACCGTTCACACCCGCCATGAGCCCTATGTCTTGATCAGGTAAACGGAGTAATCCGTAGTCAAAATCAGCGTGTAAAGAACGGTCTTACAACCGTTATGAAACATATCAGACAGCATTCGATCCAATGGCAGGCTGTATCGGCAAACCAGATCATTGTACCTACCGTATAATTTACGAAAGCTGACTTTTACCTAGACTGTTGGAACCCCTGTAACATCAACTTGTTTGTCAGTAGCCTACCTCGATTTAAAAACTGGTCACATGCTGAACAAGCTCTAGCGTATCGAATTAGTTGAGAGACATAAACTTCATATGCAGGC
>JACSZP010036688.1:8514-20128 GCA_016161895.1 Pinna nobilis | reverse complement strand
GGAAATACAAATTTTTTGGAAGTGTGGGTACATACCGAGCCCTGTATCATGTGCGTTGGTCTGTAACAGGCGTGCAGACACTCTATTTTAAGACCTTATTGACAGTCTGATGACAATCTGTACAGGTACACTAACTCTTATGTAACATACTGTCACTGCATCACCCTGCCCGTAGTGCTATCGCGTATAGTAATGGATTTAGTCAACAGTGAATCTGAAAATGAAAAGAACGGTGATCGGACACATACAGTACTAATTATTGTTGGGAAATAATTAAAGCCTATAATCATGTGCAATGATATACAACAGGTGTATCAGTAAAATCGGAAAACATTGCAATATTTCATTTCACCGAATAAAAGATGTATACGTTTGCCGTTTTGTATTATTTGCTATTTTATACTTTCTTTCTTGTTTGATGCACGTGAAAGGGACACTGGTAAATTATAAATTCATTATCCTGGTTGTGCGGAAATAGAAGTCATTTTGCGCTCGGGCGAAAAAAAACCACCCATGAACAGCTAGGTTTTAAGTTGTTAATAATAGTGAAATATCAAATCAGTAAGACTGCTCTTTTTTCAATACTCTACAAAAGGGGACACGAAGCACGTGAGGGACATAAACAAGACTTACTACTGGGTCTAGGATTACTGTGGTGATTTAAAATTGAGATTTCAGATCGAAGGTCAAACATATATATATATATATATATATATATATATATATATATCGGCATTGAGAAAACTTTTGACACAAAATGATGAAGATTCTAGTTTAGTTCTCTCAGATGAAAATAAGAAAAATAAATCAAGATAATAAAATGTAATATTGAATATGTGTAAAGATCTAGCAGTTCTCTTATTTATCTTTCCGCGGTTGTGGAATTCGATGGTGACGTCATGTTCACGTAGTTTTGCGCATTAATATCAATGAATAAGGTAGAAATAGACGTTTTATGATAGAACGCATGTCATATTCAGTTTTTATAGATNNACCTGCTGCGAAAATATGTAACAATATTTCACCATACAACTTTAATTTTCATTATTTTGAAAACAAACCCCTGCCGTTGATATACCAATGTGTGTATAATACAGTTTACACCACTAAGTGCAACTCTTCTGGTAGCTTCTTTTAATGATGATATATATATCTTTTATTCTTAGTGTTTTTTTTTTAAAATACGGTAAATTAAACTCTAACTTAATTTCAAATGTCATGTATTTGTTATAATTATACATGGTATATAAGGGAATTGGGCTAAGAAATTTAAAGGTGACAGGAAGCTCAATTTTTGTTGTTGCTGAATTAATCGAGTTAGAAATTAAGAGACAAAGAAACAAGACTATGAACAATTTTGGATTTCTGGGTGAAAATTTCAAGAAAATCTGACAAGTAACAAGTGCAGGAGAATTTTTTATCAAAATGTAGTTTGATATAAGATATATAGGGAAAATAAATGTTGGGAACTTACTTTTGTCCTGCTGCTGTAACTATGTTTAAGCATCCTCCAAGATATAAAATGTAGCTCAAAATTGTAGGAGGAGATAGATGCGCAAACCATGTTTCTTTACTGAGGCGGACGAACATATGGACAGAAATAAGTTATATTCCTCATGATCAGCTTCATTTGACAGGTGCATATCAAAGGGTACACAATAACCCATACATTGCAGACCTAGACATATGAATTGTGTCCTATTCTCAAACCATTCCATAAGCAGAGTACGATAAAACTAAAAGGCGACGGCCACTGGGGCTTTTAAAAAGAACTATTCTGGAAATGTTCAAAACAAAGACCGAATAATGTCGAAACAATTCGCCAATAATGTAAGTGAAAACATGAAAAGAATTGCATTTCTATACATATGGACAATGTGTATTAACATGTGACATTTAAGCCGGGATAATCGAAACAGTTAAGTACACGTTTGCTTTCAATATAGAAATGAAAAACTCGAACAATTGAAATTGTTAAATTCAAATGGGACTGAATTATTCAAGCTTAATAACCATTACACTTAATTGCATGTCATTTACAAACGACTGTAATTTGGGGCGAATTTAAAACGAGACGAATATGTATTCTGTCGCAGAAATGGCGGGAATAACCAAAAGCGACATCATCGCGTGGTCAAATGTTAAAAGTTAATATTCATCACTTGAGAACAGAATTGCTCTGTCCAGCGGATAAGATATTTAGGATTAAAGGAAAAGACATTGAGGACATTTTGATAAAGGGTGATTATATACCTACTGTAGAAACAGATGTCCCTGCTCAAGGATTGGCTAGGTATCTTAGAGTTCCATACCTAAGTCAAAAGTTCTGGCTTATCCAGTACCAAACTGGTGGCGCAATGCTGTATATGATATACATGTATTGTTGAAAGTTGTGCTGACTGAACATCCATGTGTAAAGACCAATATATGAGCAACGACTGTTAGAGTTGACCGAAGATCTAGTCTCAAAATTAAACCATATTACAAGTCTTGGGCATGATTGTTGCAACCTTAACTTAAAATAGGCCGAAATGGTGCGACAGAAGACTGTCATGGCAAGTAGACACGTATCTAGTATAAGAGACACGTGACTAGTTCTGTGGCCCCATGCAAGAAGCTGATAACCCACATTTATGTAAAACAGAGAAAATGAGGTTTAAATACAAGTAGGATAGTAATGTTTTATAACGTCATAGCGGTTTAATATTGGCTGTATTTCCATAGCCAATCAGATTATCAGATTATTGGAACCATATTTCAACAGAAGATGTAATGACACATGGTCTGATAACTATATTTTACTTTTGATGGTAATGTGGGTTATTAGGTTTATGCATTGGACCACAGAGTTTCATATCTACTTGGCATTATGATAAATTACGCCCAGAAGAAACGATTCATAAGCTATTGAATGATGTTGTGTCGTTATTTAACAACCCATTCAAGAAGTTCTCACATGGATACGTCAGTGATACCGATGGAGGGTAAAATACTTAGCCAATACTCAATACTATAAATCCAGTAATATTCGCGATAATTTTATTGCCGCGTAATTTCGCGAGAACACTCAATCGCGAAAATAAAGTCCTCGCTAAATATAATAAACTGATATTAAAATGAATCAAACAACATAAATCATAAACTTAAATTCACAAGCGCGAAAATAAAGTATCGCGAATAATTATATGACCGATGATTCGCTAAAATAAAGTTTCACGAAATTTCTGGATTTACAGTACCTAACGCTGTCATCCAGCAAGGGTTCTGTTGTACGGCATAGTCAACCGTGACACGGGTCCTCAATTTTACTGTCTTATCCGAAGGTTTAAAAAAAGCTGATTCAGCCTGACGGATTTGGACACACGAGGTTATGATCGGAAGGTAAACATGCTAACCACTGGGCTAACCACTGAGCCACGCCGGTTATCCACTACTTAATGAATACGACTTACAATTAGATTATAATGATCGACAAATATCTTTCTCTATGAATCTAATTAATCATAACAGTCATACATATAAGTATTTCTTCTTACCTGCAACAACGTTATCAAAAACTTCAAAAATGAAAGACCCAAAACTCATTCTCTTGTTCATACTATCGGTATTGTTATGTGATGAGTTTTTAATTGCATTCATTGTTTGATTTTAATGTGTGGACAATGATATTAAAATTTTAACCTTTAGTAAAAACAAAATATGATAATTGCACGAGACCAAAACGTGATAATGCTCGTCATCTGGTACATTTTAAACTTTAAAACAAGTAAACAATGTATTATGATCAATGTTCGTACTTTCCTGTATGGGAATGTTACATAAATCACATGACATAAAAACACAATATCGACTTCCGATACAGGCTGGTTACATAACTAAGGGGAAAAGTCATATCATATACTTCTTATTCTATCCTGTTTTAAAAATTGCTTTAGGTAAAAAGTGTTACCTTTCAATGGAGTCCTTATTGAAACCCAACTACAGATGTTGTGATTTCCACTTTCCTGACGCGATCTTTCCGTTTTTGAATACAAAACATGCCTTCCTCGCCTCCGCGTAGTGTGCGTATGTCACAGATAGTCACCTTAGTATCTATGAGCATTCCCATGTACATCAGAGAAGTGCAAATACTAACTTGAAGTTCAGTGGATATAATAAATCAAGACTGTGCTAAATGTACAGTCGGTAAAATGGCCTCATTTGCATTTACACGTTTATTGATTCATTTAATGAAATGTTGAGTTAATTANNTTTTTTTTTATCGGATTTATACATTCTCCTGGAGAAATGATAATATTGTTGGTATAATTTTCTCGTATCCTTATATCTACATTGGTTATCTTGATAACTAAGGATGCGACTTTTGCATTTGTCTGAGTATCAAATGCATCATAATTCTTTATGATAATGATAAAGTCCAAGATTCATTTCTATACCTCTATCACAAAGCGTTAAGCGAGTCTTCCATTGCATTATCATTGTATCATTTTCATAGGCTACGTTTTATTTTCAGTCAAGCCGAATCTCTAGGATAGTCCTTTACGTTCCGGCATTTATTCTAAATCCCTTAGGTCTTTTTTCTCTAATTATCACATACTTATTGCCGGGAGTAATCTTCAGTATGTGAAATGATTGAAAATAGAATAATGGTGCAAATTAGAAATTGTTAAGCGCGTTGTCAAATCAACCTTCTTTATTTGAGGAAGAAGTATTTCTGGCGTCTACGGAGAAAACGTTTTATAAGATTTAAGCAGAAACAAATGGAAATATCTAATAGGAACGACGTATCGAAAAGGGAAAAGTATTCGCTTATTTGCGGAAGTTTGAAAGGAAAATCTTCCTCCTCAAATCCGATAAACCAAGAACCTGCAGGAAGATCAAAAGATAAAAGAAGAAAATAAATGTTGTTTAAATGGAGACATCTATTTATGTCTCTCGTATAGTCTGAAAATACCACTTAGCTGAAAGACCAAATTTGACATTCAAAACATAGTATTACACCTCATTTTTAATTAGTAAGTTAGGATGACCTAATTGTGTTAAATTTGATCAGATGCCATGATATATTTCACCGACGTTGGATTGTTTTTCTGGAGTACAATTTGCTGTGACTGCCTTTTTTCGAGTGTTGTATTACCAGTAAAGCACATTGTTTGAAGTTCCATTATTTATTAAAATGGTCTACAGTAGCAAAGTTCCTTTCTCTCCTTATTGCTCCTAGGTATGTGTGTATCGATCTGAGTGTGTCGTAATATGATTTTGGGGACCGGAGGTTTTACCAAACAAAATGTATGAACATGATAATTAATTATCATATTCCTAGTTTTTGGTAAAATCCCAGGTAAACCAAAACGTAGGAACACGATAATATTATCATCTAATTTCTCTTACGTTGAACAATTAACTCGTATAGGTGAAGTAAACGTTAAATGCTACATTACATTACATTACATTGCATACTAGTAAGTATGTTGTGATAAATCAAGCACAAAAACAACAATGTAGAACACAATATTGTAAATACTGTATACAGGTTAATTTTTGCCCCGTGTTATTTTCGCCAAAATGCACTTGCAAACATTTTCGCCCCGTTTTAAATTCGCCAGGTCTCAACACTATTTTCTTCAACCAATTAAATGTTTTGGGCGAATAAGCCCCGTTTTGAATTCGCCCATTGACGAAGAGAGCGAAAATAAAATGAGGACGAAAATTTCCCTGTATACAGTATTGACTTGACATGAAAATATTTAAAAGCCTTTATAATGAGGCTATGTCCCTAGGTAATCCTAATAATGCAACACGAGTGAGAACAAGAATACATGGCATCAGCATTTTACTGAACTCTCCATGGAACATTTACGATAGGCGTGGCATACCAACAGGGGACGCTAGCTCCTTCCTGATGCCTGGTCCCCATATTCTAATCTCGTCGTTTATACAAGTATCATATTCTAACTTTTGAATTTTCCAGGTGGGTGGTCAATACAAATGTTAGAACATATTGTCATGTTCCAACTTTTGATATTGACCACCAACCTGTTAATTTGAAAAGTTAGAACATGACACAAGGGCTTGAATTATCCAGTATCTCTTGGTACTTGTTTATTTTGTAAGCATCCAGGGGCTACTGGTGTAACCGGCCCACAATTCAGGAGGTCCATTTCAATGTAAATGTCAATTTGAACAATTAATCACAACAGAAAAATGCGTATTTTCACAAAGGCCTACAATTGTTCATGTTGACTGAATTATTAAAAGAATATAGGTTTTTTTTTAAGAACTAAAATTGCTCGATATACTAATGTAATTATATCTCTCTATATAAGGATACATCTGGCATTACCTCCTTGGGAAGGGCTATTTTCTCGAGAGCGAAGATACATAGACGGGTCATAATTACATTTTATTGACCGAGTTTGGATAGACCTACTTTGAATTACGATGTAATACACGTAATTACAAATGGTTGAACCCCAAATAACAATAATTTGAGGCAGTACGTGTATTTCATTTCATTTTGTTATTTATACCGGTAAATGAAATGCATATACGTGTATACTTACAATGAAATTTTCAAAACTTTTTTTTAAATAAAACTAATTTTTTAGTTACAATCCCTGTATAAGAACAAATTGATGGTAAATTCTTCGTCACTACGCTTTTCTGGAAGATTCTTACCCCGGAATTTGACTTGTGTGTGTATGTCCGACTGAATTGGCTGTTTATGTGTCGTGAAACTGTCCATCTAAATTGTATATCAGATTAGGGTTGACTCTCGATTGGTTATTGAATCAACTGTATGTAATTAGCAAACTAACTCCGTATACTAACAAATGAAATGACAGTCCTCCAGTACTGGAACTGGTTCCGTTGAACAATGAAATTAAATGTTTATGGCCACTAGCAAGTAGACTTTATGCTGATTCAATTCCGATACTCTTGCCACTGGTCAAAATAGGTACATACGGTTATAACTGGATCAATATAAAAAGAAGTTCTTTTCCGTTACTTGGATACTTTTATGGTCCACACATAATCTGTATCAATGAAGTCCCAAACATCTACCATACATTCAGAAAATCAGATTTGTATGATTTGGTTGGTTGAATTGTTATTTGACGTCCCACTCAAGCATCTTTCACCTATTTGTAGACGTCATCGTGTGCAGGTGAATGGCAACAAATTTTACCAAAGCTCGAAAAATATGGCTGTTGACTAGGGAGAGTTCTTAAACGTGCCGACACCTACTGTGACACGGGATCTAGGTTTTTGATGTCTCATCTAAAAGACAGCAACAGCCAATCGCAGCGTTGCTCGAATTCGAAACCATGGTCTCCCAATCAGAAGAAGGCTAACAACGTTACCATGGCGACCCAAGATTTGCATGAAAGACAAGCGACAACAAAACATGTTACAATGTGGATGATACTTTATCACTGTTTATATTATACAAAAAAATCAACATTCAACAATTGTTTACAAATTTAGACATTGCACATATGGGCACATCATATATAACTTCTTCAGGTGACTAGCGGATTCTTTCCAGCGACAGCTGACATCCGACGACCACGTAAATTATCATATGAGCGATACAATCTACACGATTAAAAGCTCAAGTTAATATATGTATTGCTTTTTTCAGAACACTTTGTTAATGATCAAAATAGTAAACACGTATAAAATCCCATTTCCATAATCAAATAAGGCTCAACATCATATATCATATAAAACATGTTAAAACATTGTATAAAACCTCCAAAATGTAAGGTATGCTAAAGTTTAAGGAAATGCTGAGATACATGGAAGTTTTTAGCAAGGTTTACATGTTTAATGATACGGTACATTTCACATTCTGGTCAATGCATTGTAGTATTTTTGTTTTGTTTAACCCTTTCAACCCCAAGTATCAAAATGGTATGCAGTTTTCTATTATTTTAGACCAGACCATTATCGTCTGTGGTATTGAAAGGGTTAAAATATTGGGAATTCTGCTGACAACATATGCGTCTCGATCCGTAAAGCTTCTGAAAACACTTGAGACGCTCAATTACAGTTGGCCACAATTCTGCTTCTTAAAAATGAATACAACCGATAAATACGTCACAACTCAGTAAAACAAACAATGCTTGAATAAGAAAATTACATGTCATTTCACATCGCATATGTGATAAAAATATTAAATTAGACACCGTGTTGATTAAAAACGGTCACAACACTTAAGGATAATAGTTTGACAACCTGTTATATAACACAATAAAAACGTGCAACAACAGTTATAAATCTTGTAGATAAAACAACTGGCAAAAAAATGAATCTTTTTCTCATGAGTTCGTGTAGACATTAGTCTACTTGACAATTAAAATGATTTTAAGACGAATTCACCTGAAAGAATCTCATTTGAATGTCAAAGGTTAACTCGAGTTAAAAGTCACGTGAACTAATATACTTAACGTTTGAAAGGGCAAGTGTTAAATCTCCCAATCATAATCAAACTACTGTGATAAAATAACATCATTATATACAGGGACTACAAAATAGCTCCAAAATTTATGTATTAATACTTCCAAAGATGTTAAGAATAACGGCGCTCATTCTGGACGAAAAAAACCCTGCCAGCCAAAACAAAATTAGCCAACCAAGAATTTTTAGCCAATTGTTTTACTAGCCAACTGAACATCTATTGATATGTGAAATATGTACATGTATAATAATTTTACATAACATCTTATTGCCATTATAGAGACCCTTTTATATGTTGTGAAATGAAAAATATTTGCCAAAATTTTTGACAATAATGAATTATCTTAGCCAATTTAGAAAAAAAAAATTAGTCAGTAACTCAACTGGCTAACTACAGGGTGAGCCATGAATGAAGTCCTAATATAGCGGGGTCGCTTTAGAATTGGTAAGACACTGCTTCAGTCTTTGATCTGATCTGTAAACACTAGAGGTCGGTAACTATACTGTATAAATGTGACAGGGAGATGCTTAATATCCTATAAAGCAACACTTGAAATTGATACACAGCCATCGATCGTAAAAGTAAATTTGAACCAACTATTGCGTTACAAAACTTAAACATGTTGAGAACTAAATGTGGCATGAAAGTCCTTAATTGTCAAAAAACAGGAGTCAGTGATAACGGAATAACTTTAGCCTATTATGTATTCAAAGGGTGATAGGGAATATCAGTGATATGACAGAAACATGAGATTGTAATAATTAAAGAATTTGTCAGATGAAATCATACATGAAAGTAGGCCTACATAACATATAGTATATCCTCTGATAATCTATAACATCAGTCAATTCTCACACAAGACCGTTACAATGTTATTTATAGCAATTAAAACCTTAGCCTCTTTATATTCCCATATTGTTAATTACAAACATCTCGCCACTTCTGATACGAATCAATTTGACGTCTTTATCCCAATTACAAAAACATATACCCGCCTCTGCCTTGATATCGCATAGAAAAGCATTTTAATGTATTTGTTGAATACATGAATGATTGATAGAAAGATTCCACTTTTCCATTAGTCTAGACTGAAATTGTGGGCGACACTGTATAGCAGTGTATACATGCAGATAAATCCACAAATAAGAAGGTTGCCTTGAACCTGTTTGATATCTTTCCAAATTGAATAATGATTATTCATATTGTTTTGATATAACTGTTGATGCTGAACAGAATACATGTATATTAGTATATCTTATGTAACCTTGATGCGAGCAGGGCAATAATAATATTGTATTTTGACCAAAATGGTCTGAGCTGGGCACCATAAACTAGAGAATTTTCTTGTCCGAGAATTTTTTTCAACTTCAGTCTCTCAGCTAATCAGATTTCGGTATTTTCTGGGTTTGGGAAAATTTTCAGACTTAAGTAAATTCTCAAGTTTTATGGTGCCCAGTCCTGATGTCCTGAAAAATACAAAACATCCTCGGTGCATTTTCTATCTTAAAACATTTAGAGGTAAAAAGAGGAAGAACAAAGTGATTTTAAACTAGAAATGATTACGGTCTTAACATGAAGGGTAGCATGCAAACCTTAAACGGAATTTGATCAAGTAGCTAAGATCAAACAGCTGAAATCAATTTTACAAGTCAACATTCGAAAGTTATAGACAGATACTGCATATCGGAACATTTAGTACCATTGGTAAGCCCGATATATCTACTAGTACATGTACTATTAATTTTCAAACATGAAGTGATACATAGAAGAGGAATTAATCAACGATGTTAGGCAATTCTGTTATTCTGATGACCCCCAGAGCTGAAGTTCCGTTTCAATACTTTCTACAACAATGACTGTAGTTTAAGTGTTAAAATTTAGAACATTGTCACAATGATTCATCAGATACAACACAATACTAACTCATGCAACAAATCAATTCATTTCAATTTTTGTATTCCCATTTCAACTTCCATAAATCAGTAATTAAACAAACAGCTTCATACTTTTTTTTATGTAATATTTTAATTATTCTAAATTATGTAATTTGTTGATTCACATAGTTACATGTACCAGCCTAAAAATGCTTAACATGCAGAAACTATAACACGTTGTAAGTTTTATGATATATTGGTTGGCGTGAATTCACTTCTTGAATTCATAACACATTAGAAAAGTAATTTATAATGAATATTTTTACCGATAATGCAAATTAAACTTTGCAATACCAAAAGATGTATTTTCCAAGACTTTTCCTACGGAAAAGATTTTTTAAAAAAAGCATTGGCCACATGATTTTTACTTTAAGTAAAGAAGGTTGAAAATAAGGCAATGATGTCATCATTATCCTTTGTTCAGATGAGTTAAACCAATATCCACTAATCTCATGATTTCCATGGGGGTTATGTCTAATTGTTTCTATTAAATAATGGTTCCATACTAATTTATACATTTTTAAAAATGTGACTTTCGTTTATCAAGCAACCTAAAGTGTCATTAGAAGATGAGTATAAGCTAGGCGAAGGACTTATAAACAAGAAGTCTTTGGCTAGGCTAAAGGATACAGACGAAAATTCCTTATTTATTAGGATTAAAACCATCAGTCAAATTACTGTGTCAAATGATTGTCAAAATTATAGGGGAGCCTCGTTAATTCAGACATCTTCGTTCCCAAGCAAATGGTCCAGATAAATCAAGTGTTCAGACTACTGAAGTAATCTCTTAATTGACAAATATGATTTTAAAATACTATTCCCAGTATATTTGTCCATAGAGTGAAGCATCCAAATAAGTGGCTCCCGTATCAAGGAGGCTTCACTGTACATTGAATTTGTTTTCATTCTGAATTCATTCATACGGATATTATATAGATTACGAGGTATTGTATTACAGTCTAACCTGCCTTAGTGACCCACTGATTTAAAGAAAAACTTGTCTTATGTGATCCAAATGAGTGGTTCCCAAAATGGTATTTTCCTATATAAATTACCTGAATTAAGAGACCACCTGTCATATGTGACCCTTTTTGTCCCTTCCCTTGAACGGTCTCTTGAAACAGGTTAGACTATATATGTCAATGTCATAGGTATACTTATCAAGGACAGTCAAACTGTCGCTGCACTATAGCTACATCCATCATTGTACAGGGTA
>JACSZP010036661.1:0-11563 GCA_016161895.1 Pinna nobilis | reverse complement strand
CCTTGACCTTTGTTAAAACGCATGCGCGGGTTGACTTAGTTTCCGCTTGGCGATCATTTTTTTAGTAGTCTAATAAATTCGAAATATTTTCGTTTTATTTACATATCTTCGAAGTTTTGAAGACAGAAATTTTGCAATTAACCCAAAGTTTATAACTTTGGCAATGCGACAAAAATACAGTTGTTGCTTGTACTTTCTTTTTTATCGATATTTTACTAAACTCGTAGGGACTACCACTTTAAGCGTATGAAGTCTAGAGTGGGTTTAGGTTTTACTTAGGTTAAATGGTTATCATTTTAATTAGTGGATATTTGTACTTATTGTTAAGTTTTAATGATATGACACCTGGAGTATGAAGTTGGAAATTTAGTTGTTGTTGTTGATTGTATTGTTGTCTTACTCAAGAATATTTCATTTATATAGAGACATCACCGTGTACTGGTGAAGGGCGACAAATTCTGTCTATGCTGGGCATACCGACACCCACTACGACATTGGACCTCGGTTTTATTGCCTCAACTGAAAGATGCTCCTAAATATATTTCTATCTTTTTCCTCTGCATTACATTCTAAACTCTGTTGTATCTTTTGGTACACAATTACAAGTATTCAAGATTAGGTAGTAAGAAATAAAATAGATAAATAAATTAAATAAAGTTGATAATGCAACATCCAGGAAGCAAGAAATTGGCTCATTCTCAAAGTATCAATATATATTTGTATGAATTTGTTTTTTGTTAGGCAAAGGAAAGAAATTTCACCGGACTGTATATGCCATAATTTCCTGTTTCACATTGTATGTCGTTTTAGATACCGCTGGATAACATTACGAAAGATTGTTCTTTTATCCATGTTGTTTGTGTAAATGCCATATCGCGGCTTATATTTCACTTAGGATTTGCAAATTAGATCACATTTGACTGAAATAGACCTGTGATAATAAAACATTTTTCTATTCTGTTTTCTATTTTTAACGAACGGAGAATGGACAAGATAATTGTAATCATTATTTTGCACCGTATCTACCAAAGAATTATGGACAAAAATACCATACCTATTTTGTAAAGGCATTCATTATGAGTTCTGAATAATACTTAATTACACTTTTATTAATTACAAAGAATGTTTATTAGACGTAAACATTTGCCGTAATATTGATACCACTTGCCGTAATATTAATAGCACTTTAATGGCAAATGACAACTACATTGAAAGAGTCAAATTTACATTACTAACATACAAACTGACACACACACACACACACACACTAATAACAAAAATGAAGCTACATGGTTGTCTGTTGATTATCTCGATATTCATGAAGTCTCAACAAATTATTAACCGATTATTTTGGAGGGTGGGGGGAGGTGAAATCTAACACACCCTGAAATGTAATCGTATTGGGTCGAATGAATCTCAAAGGAATGGAGATCGTACATTAAGATAGAGTAACGGAATTTTATATATTAAAACTCTCTCTCTCTCTCTCTCTCTCTCTCTCTCTCTCACACACACACACACACACACATATATATATATAATTATTTTTTCTTTAAGGTTGGAGATTTCTTTACATTTACACTTAAGCGGAATGATTGGACAATAAAGGTTACAATAAAGGCTTTGCTCAGACATGGCGGCAGGCGGTCAGGAAATACCGGTGCCAGTAAGTCTATTTTGTTTTAAAGCTATGAATTCCCCTTCCGGAGCACCTGCACTCCCCCCTTATATTTAGTTGGGTTTATGTTACTCTATCTTTTTTAGTTTTAAGTGTGTGTGTTACTGTTTCTAGTGTTATCTCTTTTGGGATTGGCCATGGGGTTATTTCTCGTGGAATTTCTAATTTTGAATGCCCTCTTGGTATCTTCTACGTCACCCAAACCACATTTAATTGATTCGATGAATATGGACACACGTTGAAACAGAAAACCAGTCAGTAAAATCTATTCATATCATTTTCATATAAAAGAAACAGAGTTGAGAGCAGGGTCTGGCATCATAAAACTTAAGAATTTACTTAAGACCGATAATTTAAATGTCATGCTACTCCAGAACTCTGATCGACTGAGAAGCTGGGGTTCAGAAAATTCTGAGACTAAAGATAATTCTTTAGCTTTCAGATGTCCATTCCTGGATTGGGTACCATAAAATTATGGTGCCTGCCCAGGTATCATGGAGAAAAAAAATTTTGTTAACAGGTGACAAACACCCTTTCATTCGAATAAATACGATACTGTTGTTAACATTTACACCAATGCGTAACATTATAACTCCGTCGGATAAAACATATCGGTACTGTGACAAGCGAATGAAATAAAAAATTAAAATGAAGTCAGTCTGACTGAATTAATTCCCTTCTCTCTATATGAGAATCCTTATGCAACAGAGACACATGTTACAAGAGATCATTGTACTTCCCGTTTTGTTATTAACTGACATACGATGTAATGTCAAGTTACATTTACTACACATTTAGAATAATCAAGCGATAATGTGTTTACGGACTGCTTTTGATAAAAACAACAACAACAACAAAAACAAATAATAACCCCCCCCCCCCAAAAAAAACCCCGCTTACCATGTAACCTATGAGGCTCGTCGTTCGCGCCTCTGCAGACGACGAGCCACGGTAGCGTAGCGTTTGAGATTCCCTGTCCTCGGATCAGGAAATAAAAATATCCGGTGTAACAGTAGCATCAGAACATTGAATACTCTGCATTGCAACACTACCAATAGTACCGAACATTTGCCATAAAATCGACATCTTAATTACACTGAAAGATTGTCAAATAAAAGAGTATAGCAGAAACAATATGAAAACGTCCTTATAACAGAAGGAAATGCATATAAAATGAGGTTTTTTTCAGTGTCCAATGTTCTGATTTCCTTGTAGAGTAGTTGTTAATAAAAAAAAAACAAACAACAAACAAACAAACAAAATAAAACAAACAAAAAACAAACAACAAAAAAAAAAAAAACAAACAAAATAAACAAAAACAAAAACAAAAAAGAACAAAACAAAAAAAAAACACCCCCAAAACCCTATTCTAAATATTGAATGTCCATTATGACTGGCCATTAATAAGTGAAAATAATAAACAAAGTAAATTGAAATATATTGGTTTATTCCATTTGTATAATTATCTTTGATAAATATTATCTATCGAAAATGCCCATGTGCATGTATCACTCAAAAGAGTAGGGAATTCGGATGTAGATCGGTCTGGAAAAACTTTAATACTGAGTTTTAGCACTGGATCTCCAAGCGCTGCACTTAAATGTTTTATTTTTGTCTGTTTGTATTTTACTCTACTTCATACACGACAATCTTTCAGTCATATGGTGGCGACTAGGTTTTATTGGTGGAAGAAAAAACCCGATTACAAATGTACCTTGGAAGAGACAAACGGTCACTTATTTTTATAAACTCAAGTCCGTGCTATCGACTTAATAACTGTGAAGATAATGAATGGTCCTTAGATTGGAGTTTTCTTCGTGAAGCTTTTCGCCTGCAAACCGAAGATGTTACAATCAATCAAATCAAAAGAAGTTATGGACGTGAAAAACTTGTTAATTCTTCTTTTAGGTGGATGGAAATACAAGAATCGAAAATTTTACGAAACTTAGCTTTCTTTTTATAAACGTGGGAGGCTCCGCTTTGAGACAACTCCTGAAACAACTTATAACTGATGATCCTGACTGGGGAAATCTACAATTCTATGAGTTTTTAAATATATGTGCGGTAAGGTGTAAATTATTCCATCTCAGAAAAAAGTACGACTGCTGCCAATGCAAATCAACAGAATTTTCAAACAAACTTCAAGACGAACAATGGGGAACATTATATAAAATGTTAGACGAGCCAACATGCACGAGGAACTATACAAATATGGATAATCACTGTTGCGTTCATAGAGCCGTGATGGGCGTGTTAGATAATCTCGATATAACGCTGATGACTTGCATTTTAAAAAATGTGTTTGATTCAAAGCTGACCAACCATCTAAAGGGACTTTTGAGTAGAGTCCTGGATAAGAGGAATAAGCTGTTCCATCGCCCAAATACACAAATATCGGATGCCGATTTCAAATTCATTTGGCGTGACTCAAGCAAAACACTGAAAGAGCTGGCAAATCAATTTAGAGATCATTGCAAGAAGATTGAAGTTTACTCCCAAATCGACGAGATAAGGAAAATGAACATCCAGGAACAGAGTAGTGAGACAGTAAATTCATATGCGATTAACAGCAGGGTAATTGTTACTATTTTTTAAGTATGTATGTATGTATGTATGTGGTTTGCACTAAGACTTTATACTAATTCGGGAGGGAAGGCAGTTTTCGGACCCCCGTACCCCACCTCCTGTAGAGATCATGTTCATATAACATTTAAGCATGAAAGTGTGCCTTCAAGTAATTTGTATGAAAGTGAATTCTTGTGGGTTACATAACGTCACTCGCATATGCTTCAAAATTAATTTAATAAGTAAATTTGTGTTCAAAGTATACCCTAATTTATGTTAATGACTTTACTGCAATGAAAGAAGTTACCCAATACAATTTTTTTCATATTTGCCATGGTTTGTCTGATATTGCTATTAAAAGTGTTGTAAAACAAACCTTAAATCTTATTTTTAATATCAATATATCGTATTATCTATCAGGTATTTCATCCCGATAAAAAAAAAGCTGGAGATTTTGTATCATAGCTTCTGGATACCCCCCCCCCCTAAAAAAAAACCAAAATCGATAGTAGCATGCAAGTAAATGTTTATCGAACTTGTGCTATGTGGCATATCAGCACTCAATTTACTCATGTTTACACATGACCTTGATGTTCTTCTAGTTCCAAAATTGTCAAAACTGAATAAGCATATTTATTTACCTGGTAGTTACGGCGCGTCTCAGTCTCAAAATATCGATTTTACGAAAAAAATTATTATAATATGTTTCCCTAATACTATTACCAATTCGATTTATTCAAAAATAAAATAATAATAATTGTGGGACAAATGCTCGGATTTCAAAATTTCTCATCGGTTAACATTGTTATTATACCTCAAGTTTGAAATCTGATTCCTTAACGAGTAAAAAAGAACAAAATAGCCGATGACGTTCTGTGTAAAATGACTATATCAGACTGGAAAGGTTCCTTCATTCATTATGTATTGACAAGTCAGTAACATGAGTGACATTTTTCCTGACCTGTCTTAAAATGATTAGACAATTTAACACTTCATTTTCTTTATCCTTAATTCGCCTCTCTAAGTAACGCCTAGAAATATAACAAAATATTACAGTCCAAAGTCAACCGTTGGTCTAATTACAAACATCTTAATGAGTCAAATTCCACGATAATGTTGAGTGATGTAAAATTGGAATGAAATTCTTTTTAGAAGGAATGAATAACGGTTGAACTCAGTGTATTATATTCTTCTTTAAAATGTCTAGATTATGTGTATTGTATTGAGTCTGTAGACTAATGATCGATGTAATTTTGTGTAAACAAAAATGAAATTGCCGATCATTATTTCTTTCAATTTCTATACCTATGTCGAATTATGGGAACCTTTGGATAAAATAGTTGTCTATAAAAAAAAACCCATTGATACCGCTTGATGAGGTAAACATGATGTGATAATCTCCCTCTGACTGACTCGCTTAGAGACCAGACCAAGGGAGGTCACCTCGAGCATCAGACTCGAATCATAATTTCATCATAATGACCTTAAGAATGATAAATTTGAAATCAAAGTGGTGTTAATGATGGATTTTAGACTTTTCATCATTGGTTGAATGGAGAAGTTAGCGGTAACGCATTGAAATGACATATGACAGATTCGCATAAATTCAAATTAAATGTGATTTATTTGAATAATTGTAAACTTTCAATTTAACGTCATGTAAATTTAATTTGTGACGTAACAAAGAAAGTGTCATACCATTTTATTGTACTCTCTAAAAATTGTATCTTATTACATCAAACATGGTCAGTATGAAAATGATATAATTGAGTGTTATTTTGTCATATGCCTCTGTTTAAGGGTACGCCTATTTTCGTTGAAGGGGTCGCCGTGGCCGAGTTGTAAGTGGAACGGCCGTCCCTATCTTTCGGATGAGACAATTAAAACTAAGGTCACGTGTCACAGTAGGTGTTAACACATTAAAGACCCCTCTACGGCCATAGGTGCGGGGCATTGGCAAACATTGTCGACCTTCACATCTGCATACCAGTGAAATATTCTTGAGTGGGACGTTGAACAATTAAACAAAAACAACAGCAAATTTCGTTGAAAAATGCGAAGACCACATGAAATCATCAGTGACGTGACTTAATCGTCGAGTCATCTGGATCCACAAAACGCTTTTATAAAGCACTTTTGTTTTAAGTTCGGCTAATAAGAATAAACGTTCTAAAGTATTTAAATATTTGTTGAATGTTCCTAGGCAAAGTAGTGACGCTCTAGTTATTTTAAAGTCGTTAAGGATGGATATCTTATTCGACCAATATGTCAGATGAGTGCAAATGCATCTAAAACCGTTGTCCACATAAATGCCTTCATTTCTATATAATTTTTCATCTACGGTCATCTAGATACATGGTAATACATGTTTAGTAGATCATTAAATGCATGTAGTATAATCAATTAGTCTACAATGATTCGTACTTGTGTATTAATGTCTCTGCAGGTGGTGGAAAATACGTCTGACGTTATTCGCAATGGAGTGTTCAGTGAATTGCAACAGCTACATTTGAGTGGGGAAAATGGTCAGGAAGCCGTCGAGGACATTAACGAAACTATCGCCCAATTAGAAATTAAATTAGAAGAATTGAAGTCAGCCAGGTCTAAGCGAACTACTTAAGTATCGTAAGAAGTTGGAAGAAAAAATTTCACTGTACATGTAGATATGTAATATATCATGCAACATTCAAAATATGAAATCGAGTTTGTGAAAGTGCTTCATTGTACGCGCGATATTGCATTGTATAATAATATATGTGATCATTTTGTTTTATACACAGTACTTTATGGTTTGTCAGTCTGATTCTCTGTAAAAGCCCCTTGGCCTTTATCAAGTGGTCGACGACAGTGACAATAACTTTTACATCATGTGCTTATTTTTACATCTGTACATATACTATGAAGAGTTTTGAAAATATGTTGGTTGCTTTTTCCTCCATTTCAATCCAAAACTGATGAAAATGTTTTCTTTGTTGTTCTATAAATATATTTTAGACTGAACTATCTATTTTTTCTTAAAAATATGGACATTGGATTCTTCTGATTGCTATTGAATATAATCACATTAAATATGAAATTCCTGCAGTGTCAAATGTATAGTAGAGCAATGAATTTTCTATAATAAAGTGGAAACTAGCAGTTAAGGCCACTCAAGTGACTGGTTAAAACTGGTCTTACTAATGAGGTGGTCTCCTAGTGAGGCTGAAATTACCTCAAAGAGTTATAAAGACTGAATATTCGTGGTCTGATTAGTGGGGTGGCCTCTTAAGTCAGGTGGTTTTTCGGCGAGGTTCCACCATACACCATCTTTGTACAGAGATGAGTTATTGTGATAATCCATTGAGTGATAAACCATTATACATCGAAGCCTAAGACCGAAATGTATATAGAAGGTTCTCAGTGAGCATTATTTTCCAAGAGTTATTCCCTTTTGGCAGTCATGTTGTTGGTCAACATGGACTTTTTTCTCTAAGAAACAGAATTCCGTTACACAGTAGCGGGGATATCATAATTTACATCACATTTAGTTTTTAGAGTGATGAATCCCTGAAATAAAGCCCAATAAATTTCTGTTAAAACTATTTATTCAAGAATACTTGATTTATTTGATTTGATTAATTTATGCAGGTCAATATATGTGTCATCGCTTAATGTTGTCATCGAATTGAAATAACTCTAGCGAAATACTGCTATTGGAAAACCAATAAATAGGTTTAATCACTCCATAAATTCACATCAACTTCATACCTGTACAATAAGTAATCGATTACATTTTCTTAAATACATGTATTCAAAACAAAGAAAAAGTGTTTAATGAGAAACAGATAAAAGAAAGGCGTAGTACCTACCATTCAGTGTTATGAATAAGTGGATTGATTTATTCAAAAATGTTTTTTTTTCCTGTAAAGTTTGACTGACAGGCAGATTAAGAAAACATTAACATGTTCAGGAATGTGTTTCAATTTGCAATTCAGTGTTAGCGTAACAATAAATGCAAATGAAAAAAGATATCAGGCTCTGCTCAAGACGCCTAGCACATTACTTACTACTACTTTTGCATTAAACCCTAATATGCTTCGATATCTCGAAATTTATCAAAAATATTCTTGAAATATAAAACTAATTACTGTGAACATTTTAGATATCCTTTGACGATGTCATAAAACCGGAAATACTGGCATCTATCAAGGCAAATTCTCATTTAATGAATTGTTTAGTTCCACACTTCAATATCATTTAAAAGCAGTGTGATATGATGATTAATCGAATGGCTCGTGACCAGTTCTTAACTAATGAAAAGTTCAAAAATCTTAACTTGATATAAAAATAATCAGATTTGTTCCTAAAGCCATTAATTGCATGTTGCGTTCTATTTTTCAAATGACCATTCTTCTTGTAGATATTCGATGATTTCGGCACTTTGCGATGTCGATACACAGTTGCATGGTAATTTCGGTGCCTTGAGATTCCGGATATCGGTTCATCTTATTGCTTTTCCTCATTTTTCAGTTTGAACGCACTAAATTTGTTCGTTCATCATTAAAAGTTTTCTTGAATGCTTTTCACAATCACCGAAATCGACGAATCGATTCAGTAAGCGCCACAAATTTCCCCAATGAAAACAATAACCTTAACGCAATATCCGAAAAAAAAATACATTTGACAGCTGGAAAATCTAGATCGGATTTTGACACACCAAAAAAAAAAAAAAAAAGAAAAAGAAAGATACCAATCTTCATGTACCTTTTTAATTTTTTAGTGTTACGTGTAGGTACAATTTTTTTTAAGTACATGTATATGTTCTTTGCGTCTATGTTCATGTCATGAGTACATGTGCCTACTAAATACAACAAAAATACAGAAAAAGACAAAAACATAAATAACTGATACACACACCAAGCAAAACAGCCCCCTCTCCAAATAATTTCGATGCAAATAGGAACAAAAAACAAAAACAAACATCATGTAAATAATACTAAAACAAAGAAAAAAAGAACAACAAGTAAAGAAAAGGTAACAAACCAACCAAAATACCCTTTGAAATGAAAACAAAATTAATACATGTATATGTTTTCTTATATGACTGCATACCACGTGTTTTCTCTTTTACAAATGATATCACTGTATTTAGAGTCAGCAATACGGTATTGACTTCTTCTGTTTTGGTGTGTGTTTGTGTGTACATGATTGTGGTTTTTTATTCCAATTAAAAGCAATCTTATATCTTTGAAATTAAATATTGTTGATTAGAACATTCAGAATAAAGGCATCAAACATTTTCTTTGAGTTCGTGTTACATTTGTCAGTTTTACCTATTCATCATAGAAATACAATTTGTACATATATATGACAATCATGGGATTGGGATGAATTTTGCACCCAATTTCAGGGACTTTGCAGCTTTACATCAATTTGCAATTTTATCTATTATTTGTCTCATCTGCATATCTGGTAAAGCATTCTTGAGTATATATATATAATGACGAATCTCGAACTGATCGAAACAAAACTTTCGTCAGATTTAAAAAACTAAGAGGTCGTTGTCCAAAACAAATGTAGGTCGATTGTAAATAAATTGTACATCACAGACTGATCTTTTTGTCCAATAGGCAGCATATTAATTTAAAAGAATGCTCATAAGGACAATAACATGGACACAAATTGTTTAGACCATCTTCAATATGCATTAAATTGAGGGAGATTTAGTGGGGTTTCCATTTTCTCAGCTGACAAAGCGTCATACACCGATGTTATTATAAGTATCTGGATGTGTTAAAGAACCCTTATCGTTTGGTGAAAATGGATGCTGAGAAATATGACAGTTCATAAATCCATTAATGCACTGGATCAACATTCCATTTTGTCTCTAAGTGCAATTGAGCGAGGCCCTTAACGATAGAGAAACAAACTACATTTCGATACAAAGGGAATTCTGCTTTCCCCTCAAGTCATCCTTTATAAGCAATGGGCTTCAACATGAATTTTGGTGGTCGGACTGCGACCGGATGCGATACAGAATTCTCTTTTCGTGAAATTCCTTGTTCCGAAAAAACAAAAAGTTCAGTCTCCTTAAATTATTTTCACTGACCTGACCGGGTTCCTCTGCATGCTTGCCATTAGCGTGAAAGCAACGCACACTCTCTAGTGATACCATTTATATATTATGAACTTTTACTTAGGAAATTTTATTTTAGAATGTTTTCTAGAGAGAAAATGTTCCAAATGCGAAGATGACTGTTGTACGTAAATATAAGGTTTCCCCCGCCAGACAATATTATAGGAAAACAATTCGAATAGAAAGGGTAACACAAGCTTTAATTCTTTGTGTGGCGAATATGTGTTCACAACAATAAAAATTGCAGAATAATATATCGTCATTGCAGCGAAGCCGTGTTTTTGTCAAGTACACAAGATCAAGCAAAGGGTAAATTGCTCAAATAGAAATACATATATAAACAATTTATAGAGCAAATGGTACTTTTAGTCAAGCATTGCCACACTTTGTCAAGGCAGTTATACAGGAAAGGACAATATATGCGATTCTGTCTTCTGCTTCTTGCTAAAGGAGTTTCACGCCGCACTTTGTTGAAACAAAAACAAAAACATCAAACGATTGTACATCAATTATTCTAAGAGTGATTTCCCTTTGCTTAAGTTATCTGTCATGCAATTAAAAGACAATATTTCATCTAGGGTATACTTCTGTTTGGTTCAGTTTCAGAGCGTATCATTTACAAACCAAGCTCTTTATTCCTGGTGGAATTTTCCTTTGCTGATGTTGTGAATCTGAGTAAATTCTTATTAGTCATTTCATTCCTTAGGTAATACATATTTCCTTTTTCTCCTAGATACTCTTCTCCTGATACATCTTTGTGTTTCCTTTGAAACTGAATTCTTTGGAGTGTTTTTTACCCCAGCGGTATCCTATGTGGAAAACAAATTAACAGCGGAATGTTATGAGATGCCTATAATTCAGTATATTACACTAACAACCATTTTCATTTCAGTCCATGGAGAGTATAATTGAAGGATTGGAAAAACCATGCAATTTGAGAGAAACGAAGGAAAAGATTTCTTCACTTAAAGATGTTGACCCTGAAACGAAGGAGTTCTGCGAAGAGAAAATATCAGAGATGATAGAGGAAAAAGAGCATTTAGAGCAGAAACTGGCGGCCCTGGCAGAAGCTCTTTACAAGAATGCAAGAGAAGGTTGGACTATGAGAAATAATCTATCTGAATGTCTATCACAATAACATTAAATATTTCCATATTAATTAATCATGCAATTCCTTTTATAGAAATTAATGATGAAGCTAATAA